>JAADXF010000058.1:0-56063 GCA_023337575.1 Pythium chondricola
ATGCTCGTCCGGGCGAACTCTCATAGGTGGGCCGGCAGCAGCACTTGAAGTGTACGATGCAACACTTGAGCTGTAGGATTGAGCATGGTGGTGATGCATCGCTTGCAGATACGACACACTGCGTTGAAGTGGTCTTGCGCGTGCGTGCGGTCGGATTGCATAGAGTGACTCCCATGGCCATCGCTGTTCGACCGACATTGGTGGGTCCTGTTGATGCAGAGTAGACTCGAGCTGGGGATCGGGCACCGCCACCGCCACCGCCAGAGCTATTGGCCCCGCGTCACGTGCGGGTGCCGCCAGGGGAGACTGATTCCATCTTCGTAGAGTTGGTGGTGCTGGTGACGATAGTTGACCATGCTATTCCCATGGTTCAGAGTGAGGGCGTCGAGGGATGGGGTCTTGATGTCCGAGCTGGGCGTCTTGATACACGAACTGGGCGTGCGGAACACACCAAGAGTCAGTCAGTCGCGGCGATGTCCGAGCTGGAGAAGGCTGATCTGGAGGAGAGGGTGTCGCAGGAACTAGCATATCCCCAGCTTGCACGTGCTGCCACGACGGGAAGTGCGAAGACGGTTGGTGCCAAGGAGGAAAGTGACGTCGGAACTCGTTCAGTTGGTCTGTCGTCATGGGCTGATTGCCGTTGGATTGAGCGCGTGAGCGGTCAACAATCTTGCGCGATTTGCCAAGGGATGATAGATGGCCACTGTACTCAGCGATGAGTACGTGCGCGCACACCTTGAACTTCTGGTAGTAACGGCAGCCACAGATCTTCCGCACGAAGTCGACAAGCCACCCATCATGTGGCGTCCCGATAGCATGAGCTCTCCACAAGGACCATGAGCAAGCACGCTTGTGCATTGCTGCCGCCTTTGTCTTCTCAGCAGCGATCTTGAACCCAGCGCCTTTGCGGGCTGTGACCTTCTTACCGACGTCGCACCCCACATCGAATGTCGCCGTGAGCGCGGCGTCACTGGTGGTGGTATCTTCCTCTCTCGACGCCGGGCGATAATGTATGCGGACACATGATCCACCGACGACGCGCTGAATGGTCGTACGACCCGACGTCACCATCTTGATCGCCGCTTTGACCACATCAGGTGACGCTTTCGACATGCACTTGTCAGCTGTGGGTGGAGAAGACCTGTGTGACTCGATCAGGTCACAGATTTTGTCGAGCAGCTTGGTCATGTGATGACGCCGACGACGTACGTAGCTCTTGACGCTTGAGTTGTAGACCTCGCAAGGATTGTTTGTCGCAGCATAGCCTGGTGGAGTGTGAAAAATCTGCCATCTCCAGAAGCGGCCACTGAGCCGCTGGCGCACGAAGTAGTCGCGGAACGCTTCTAATTCAGGGGCGGTACCCCATCGGGCGAGCTCCTCATTGCGAACATGCTCAAATTCCTCCATACTGAGGCAATAGTGCATGTCCATGATGCTAGTCATGACCATCATGCGGAGACTTGGCGAGAGGTGACTGGTTTTCTTGCGGACGTTGTAGAGAACATGGAAGAAGCACATGAGCGGGGTGACGTGGGCGAAATCGGGCACACTCTGGAACCCGGCAACTTGAGCGTCGTCTGCATCCCCCATAAACCCATTCACATCCAGCTTCGCCCCGAACAGCTGCATGCACAACGTAGCGAGCAACTGGAAACACAGCTTGAAATCACGTGTCGTTCGCTGGCTGACCACAAACAGTGCGACCAATTGGTACGTTCTTGCGCTGTCGGTGAAGCCGCAAGTAATGACAGGATACGCGTAGTCGCTCAACTTGAACGTTGCATCCGCGTGAAAGATAGTAAAGTTTCCGGGCTGTGCGTACTTGATAGCTGTCTCAAGCTTCTGCCACGAGGTGGCGCCGATGATGAACGGATCATCGTCAGTACCTGACCCAACGTGCGGTCGCCCGTCCCCATTCAGCGTTGGTCCGAAGAGGAACGCTTTTTCTGGCGAACGATGGGTGTCCGCAGTCAACGTACGCGACGCCAAAACTGCTCGATGGCTTCAATAGTTTTGTGCGTCCCGCTCGCTTCTCGGATCCGCTTGAGCGCGTTGGCGACCTGGTCAAGCGAAGGCCAACCTCGTTCAGGCGCCATCGTCGAGAGCTTTTTCTTCATGCGCGTTTCGATGAGTCGAGGCGTTACACCATCACCCTCGTCATCTTCAGCGATAAACGCCTTGATTGCCTGAGTAACGACCGGCTTGTGACACCCGTCACATGGAGGCGTGGAGCGTCCATGGTCTTGGCCGTTGATTTTCACCTCCTATTGGTCATACACGGTGCACTGGAAGACCTTCCATACGACCGGGCATAGACAGACAGCCTTGCATGCCCCACTACTGCAACGCACGCGCCGCTCAACCATGGTATGGTCACCAGCGCAGATGCTGCACTGGTCGTGACGGCAGGTCCAGTAGCTCACGGAACAGCACATCGCACCGGCGCGATAGTTCTCGTACGCGTTATCAGAATCCAGGCGCTTGATCTCCGTCCACTCGTACATGGTAGGCTTGTTCGTTGGTTGCTTGGGGTGACTTGGTGTCGGTATTGTTGTTCCTCTCTTCAGACTTGAGGAGCTCCATCACATCAGTTTCTTATATATCGTAGTGTGTTCCACGCTATCTCAGGATCGGACCAAAACATGTGTGTACCACACCATACAGGGACTCGTCTGTGGTTTGTGTTCTTGACGTGCATGGACCGTACAGACCAAGAGACACGTCTCTATTCCGAATCCGTTGATCGTGACCAAAACCTCATCTGTTCCTTTGCTTTCACCAGAGAATTTTGAAAGGTCCCACAATTTCTTTGATTCCAAACCAAATTCCCTTGATTCTGAACCCCGCTCTAAATTTAGCACTGTCCATTCGATTGGATGGAATCCAATTATAACCCAGACTTGGTGCAAAAACCCAATTAGTTAATATAATTCCTCCGATTATCACGCCCATTGGCAATGAGTCCTGATTGAACTGGGCACCGGAACTGGCCAGTATCCCTTGAATCATCAAGTTTGAGAGGCCTCAAAGCAATCACATATGATTGGCCGTTCTAATTTTTTGGAGGGGTAGGTTTCCCAATGTCCCAGCTCAAAACTCATCATTCATTTTCTCGGATTATCAATTCCAAAAAACAAGTTTTCCTTTGGTGTAGTCCACATCACGATTCACAAAGAGCTCGCTCCGACCCACACAAGAAAAACCATGGTGATCCAGCAATGCAAGGCCAAGCTCCACCGGTGGCAGCAGCTCACGCGGTACTACGTCAACAAGTGGCACTATGACGGCACCAAGTGGGCCGAGCGCGTGTGGTACGGCACCGGTTCGCAGCCGGACAGGGCCGTCGCCTCGGTGCCCTTCATGATCACGCAGAACATGCGCAACGCGCTCACCAAGGCCGGCTTCCCGTCCCACGAGATCTCGTCCTTGCTGCCAAAGACGGCGCACGCGCTGATCAACGACAAGGTCTCGTACGTGCAGTACCTGGAGCGCAAGGCCACTGCAATCGATCAACAGCAGCCGAGCGCTTCACCGGTTGATACCAATCACACCGAGATCAACGAGATCGTCTCGGCCATCGAGGCGCGTGAGGCGGCCGAGAATGAACACAGCACTAGTGTTTCCAACCAAATCGTACTGGTGATGAAGAACGAGCCGAGTGATCGCGATCATGCACAATAGAATCCATCGCCACACACTCACCGTGCATGTTCTTGTTTGGATTGATTCATTGTCGCTACGTAGTAATACGTACACACGGAGGACGAGCAGGATGGCCAGGCTACCGTACATAGTGTACGTCGCCTTGGTGTGGACACTCGATTCAGGCATTGCGCTTGACCAGCGCGCCGCGCATCACGTGGACTTGGTTGCCGCACGCGGCGCAGGTCTGGACGCCCAGGTCGTTGAGCAGCGTGCAGCGAGGACAGGTCCAGGGCAGCAGACGATGGAACGAGAGGGTCACCGGATTGGGCGCCGTGAAGAGCTTCTCCAGCACCTCGTAAAGCGATTGTTTGTCGAGAATCTCGCCGTTGATGCTGATCAACTCGTCGCTGATCTGAATCGCGCCGCTGGCTTCCGCCGCCAGCTTCTCGTTGGCGCCATTGAGCTCAAACGCCGACACAACGAATGATTTCTGACCCATTTCGGCTTCGCTTAGGACGAGACCGAGGCCACCGTCCGAGGCTGTGAGCTGGACGTCGAAGATCTGAGATGCGAGCTGCACATCCATCCCGTCACTGCTGGTCTTCTGGTCGGTGACTCGGAGGTTCTGCATCGTGTTTGACAACAGCTCGGCCTCGTTCTTCTTCGCTCCATTCACGATGGGAGCCTGCAGCGTGGACGGCATCGACTCGTCCACGACATCGTCCTGAAAAATGAGCTCTCGATTGACGTCATCCACGTCATCGCTCAGGTTTCGAACCGAGTACTCGCGACGTCGAACCGAGCGTGGCATCGCGACCGACATGCGCAGATCGGTAACGCCCTGGGCAGCCGTTGGCTTGACGTCGCGCGAGAGGATGCCGTTCAGACGAGAGAGCGTGTCTTGCGCAGAGCGGTGCATGATCGAGAGATCTTCTTCGAGCCAGGACCGACCGCCATTCTGCGAGATCGACGATGGGATCTTGATCGGACTCATGGGCAGACTCGAGTTGGAGTGGACAGTGGACGGTGGTGGTGGCGACGCCATGGCCTGCGGCTTGGGAGGTGTCGATGGTGGAGCCTTGACGTTGCCATTGCTCATCTCTTTCTCGGCCTCGTCGCTCGCCTCGGACGTCTTCTTCCACCATCGATGGATCTCAGCAGCCACCTTCTCGAGCTTGTCTTGTTCAATACCTTTGCGTTCGTAGAAGATCAGAGTCGGCTGGTACACGCCTCTCTCCACACGACTACGCACGTCTTCCCAGGTTCCAACCGGCTTGACACGCGTATCATCGAACAGGAACCACCGTTCGTGGGAGACGCCATTCTCCACCGTGCGGCTCTTGAAGAAGCCGACATAGTGGCGTCCGTAGTAGCACACCATACCCCGGAAGAGGTACTCGGACGAGCCTTGCGCTGTCTGGTCGACACGAAAGATCTTGCCCAGGTCCAGCGTCTGTTCGTCGGTGGATTCTTTCTTGGCGCGTGCATTCTGTCGCGTCAGCAGCTCCATCCACGCCTTGACATCGCTCTTGTCCACGTGGGCGCTCGCCCAGATGACACTCACCGCGAACACCATGGGCAGCTTGAGAATCCACTTGTTGAGTTGCATCTTGCCTCCTTTGCACGCGTCACACTTGGACACACACTCGGGCGCGACGCATCCACCTTGGGCCTCCAACTGGAGCACGTCCTCCATCGACTTGCCCTTGGCGAACTGGAGCAGCTCCTGTGCGTAGACACGGTACAGGAAATCCGTGTTCATCAGCGGCTCGTTGGTTTCGCCACACTGGCGACAGCTCTTGAGCTCCATGAGGTCCATCTGGAAGAGCAAGTGGGCGATGCACTGTGGTTCACACACGATGGCCGATGCATCCTCCATTGTGGACTGGGACAGGTCCTGATGCGACGCGGAATGGGTGCCACGCCGCAGTGTGAGCATGCGATGGAACGTGTCCCAGTGGAGCGCGTCGAGGATGGCCTCGAGCGTCTCGGTGGCGTCGTTCATGGCGCCGACCTGGAACATCTCGCCCAGCGCCACGCGCACGCGGTCGACGATGAGCACGGGCTCCTCGGCGAACTGGTACAGGATGAAGATCTGCTCGAGCTCGCAGAGCAGGCAGACGCCGCCGTGGTGGGGACGAGTGGTGGTGGTTGAACTTGGTTTGCCACCGAATTTGTGGTGCAACGCGTGGTCGCCTGTGGTGATGAGCACGCGGCACGAGCGCAGGTGCCAGAGCGACTGAATGATGACGTTGAGGAAGCAGTTGTTCTCGCCCAGCTCGTTGCTGAGGCCCTTGCGGCGGCTCATGACGCGCGACTGCGCGAGCGAGTGGAACGCCGTGGATTGCATGGTTGTTAAGATTCGTACAAGGGGTTCTGGTGGGACTATGACGGTCGGAGCGGGCTCAATTGATAGAGGAGGCGATGTAGATGGCGATGGGCGCGGCTGTGGGTCGAATAGAGGGCGTGGCGCGCGAGGAAGAGCGCGCGCGGGCTGCGGCCGCGTTCGACCACCTTCGTTGCTGTGGGCGAGGTTGAAGGGGTTTGTTTGTTCTCGACTCAGACTCAGATACGGTAGTTTTCGTGGATGGAATCAGGTGTCTGAGTCGAGCGAGCAATGACTTTCCCCCGCTAAAGTAAACGAACGGCGACCAGAAAGTGAACCAGCATTGTTGACCAGACGACGGTGAACGATGGGACAAAAGGGCACCGGGCGGCGGCTATCGGACCAGGAGCGCATGGAGATCATCGCCAAGCTCGAGGGCGACAAGCCCCGAGCGACGGCGGCCGAGTGCGCGCGCCAATACGGCGTGAGCTCGGCCGCAATCACCAAGCTCATGAAGATGAAAGACAAGATCAAGCAGCGCTTCCAGAAAAACAACACGTTTAGCCAGCAGCGCAAGCGCGGTGGTACTGAGCGCCACTCGGCGTTTGAAGATGAACTGTTCCAGTGGATTGGCATCCAACAGCAGCTGCAGCAGCAGGACCACACCCTCCCGCCGTTGACGTCCACCAGGGTCCAAGAGAAGGCACAGGAGCTGCTCAAGGCGCATGACCTCGGCTCGTTTCGTGCCTCCAAAGGATGGTACTACCGTTTCTGTCGTCGGTATGGACTCTCTCGCTCATCTCTGGGACCAGACAACAGCGATCAGAAAGATCGGGAGATCGATGTGAGCGTGGACCCGAGCGATTCCGAGAGCGACAGTTCTCAAGACGCCACGATGAGTGCAAATGGTGCTGTGAAGACGGAGAAAGTAGTGGTCGGCAAGAAGAGGAAAGAAGGATCATCGCTGTCGTCCACAAAAGACACGAAGAAGCTCAGACTGCCGTTCCCGAATGGCTGGGCAGGTGTTGAGTCCCTACAGGACACACTTGCGCGAGCAGCGGTCGCACTGGACCACCCTGAGGCGAGGAGCTACCTTGGAGAGGATGCCGCGGGTGAAATGCTGCGCAGTATCCAGCAGAGCATCGGCGTCGTGCAGTGCATCCGTTTGAAGAAGTCAGTGACCGAGTCTGAACCGACGACTGCTGAGGCGGCGGTGGCTGCCGCTGAAGTATCTAGCCAGGCGACGGAGAGTGACGTCGGTCCCCCGCACGAAAACGTCGTGCCTGTGGTGGCAACAGTTGCAGTGGCATCAGTGGCAGAGCCTCGGATGGATGATGTGGTTGTATAACGTCAACTTGGTGAACATCGTTAACTTAAAGTGTACCATCATTTCAGGTACACTGTACCACTGTATCGGTACCCACTCGACTCTTCAACAGGTCCTTTCACCGTTTTCGGCGGGAATCACTAGCATGCAGGACGGTCGACGCGGCATCGGTGCGCGGATGCCGCCGCTGCAGGCGCCGATCAGCGCTGCATCAACACCAGTACACAGCGCGCCATCAACAGCGCTGGGCTGGTCTCCGTGCGAGGCGTTCCCGTGGCTCATCGGCGGTCTCGCGTGCGCTGTCTTGATCACGCAGTTCTTTGAACACGCGGTGCTGGCGACGCTTTTCCGACTGCAGTGGCACCGCTCCAAGTCATACCAGGAGCTCTCGATTCTCTTCTACCAGATCTACTGGGTCAGCGCCGCCACGGCCACGCTCGTGCTGCTGCTCTGGCTCTACGCCACGGACCGCTGGGCGTACAAGGCGATCCTCGGTCTGCTGGTGTTTGTCGTCATGCAGGCACTGCAGCTCTCGATTGCGATCCTGCTCACGTCGTGGAAGGACATGGCCAAGGGACTGGAGACGCAGCTCCAGCGTCCATGGCTGCGTGCGCTATTGGGTAAGGCCTCGGTCACACAGAAGACAACAGCGGTGGGATAACACGAATCAGTATAACAACACACCTGTAGTAGTACTATGTACGCCACGTTGGCTCCTAGAGCATCTTCACAGGAGCTGCTGGCGCCACGACAGCAGCAGCAGTGACAGCAAGAGAAGAAGAAGATGTGGCAGGCACTGCCTGTCCTCGCTTCGCAGCCAGGTCTCTCCTATAGTCGTCGATCGGGTTGGTCTTGGGCGCCACCTTGTCGGCGTTCAGGTACGCCATCAGGTTGAACAGCGTGGTCTCCTCCTTGGACATACCGACGCTCTCCCCGCCATACTCTTCTGGGATGTTCTCCATCGGAATCTTCTCGGCCAGCGCCTCTAGGATCTTCTTCTTGTTACCACCGACGATGATCACCTTCTGTCGCGTGACCTCGTCCACCATTTGCTTGACCGTGTTCCAGATCATGCTGAACCACGACGGCGCATTGATCACGAAGATGTAGGCACATCGCTCCGGGTAGTGGCCACCCGAGATCGCCGACGCGTTGCGCACATACTCCACCGCCTCACCGGCAAAGTCGGTCATGCGGATGCCTTCCACGTCCAGCACCGAGATACACTTGCCATTGTCATCCGGCTCGAGCACTTGCCACAAGAACTCGGTCACCATCAGGTAGTTGTACAGCAGATCGGTGAGCTTGATGTTGGCGGCCTTGAGCGTCTTGAGGTCGATCTTGCCGGGCTTCTCGTAGTACACCGGCTCGTTGTTCTTGCCACACTTGTGGTAAAAGTGCGGGTAGTTGGCCTTGATCAAGCGAAAGTGGGGCCACGGACGCTGGAGGATCGTGTCCAATTCCTTCTCCTTGCGCCACGCCAGTGTGTTGATGTATCGATCGCGCGCCTTCTCGTCATCTCCCTTCTCCGCTTTGATGTAGCGGAGTGGCACTGGACCAGTCGATCCTGGGACACCCAGTGCTTGGCTGTTGGAGAGGCTCGATGACGATCCGTTGGACTCGAGGCGGTCAAGACCAAACCGGTACTCGGTGATGATCAGCTTCAAACTGGCGGCAGCAGAAGCGTCGTCTTCGACTTCAGACTCTCGATGCGTTGGTGCGTGGAACGCTGACGACAACGGGTGGTGCACCTTGAACGAGATGTAGAACGCCGGCACCAGCAGTAGGATCGCAACAATGAGCTGGCGCTTGGCGCCTCCGTCGCTTTCCGTGATGCCGTTCCACAGAAAGTGAGTCAACAGCGCATACACCAACGCGAAGACTGGCACGGGCACTTTGCGCACCACAGCACCGACTTGCTGCAGCGGTGTGGGCGTGGCCACCGTCGGAAACGTCACGGGTGGATGCGACTTCCTGCCCTTTTGCGCGATCATCGACAGCTTGTGAAGTGCACGCTTGGGTACGACGCCTGTGAGCTTGACTACCAATTCACCTGGGTTGTTACGCAGCGGCAACGTGAACTCAGTCTCGTGCTCGCCGCTGTTGTCGTCCTTGGCAGCATGTTCCAGGATCTTGTGGTGTAACAGCGCGCCCGTGAGGATGGTGCTCGACTGGTCCGACAGCTTGAACAGGATATCCGCCTGTGCCAAGGCACCACCGACGCCACTGGCATTGGCATCCAGCAATTGCTTCTCCAAGACACCGACGGGCAACGCGATCTTTTGGCCGTAGTTGTACGCCGTGATGAGTTTGTTGAGCATCGAGATCTGCTCCACTTTTGGCTTGGCGGGGGAGATGGTGAAGCGCAGCTCGGTGCCCTTGCCGTCGCAGCAAATGTATCCTCCTTGGATCTTGCTGGTCGGTTTCTTGAAGTTACTCAGGCGTTTGTTGAACATTTGCGAGTGGCGGTTCGATTCCGCGACGCCGATCGCGACGTTGGCGTCGCCAAAGTGAACCGGTCCGCCAATCGCTCCGTTGGTACTATCGGCGACAGTGAACGACGACGAGCTGGTCACGAGCGACGACGAACTGGCCTCATTGGCCATGGTGGCACTGCGCTCTTTCTCCTTTGGCTGCCTGCTGTCTTTGCTCCATGCATCGCCACGATGGAAGGTGACGTACATCTCCCCCGGCGTGTTGCGCGGGCGTGGGCCCACGTAGCCCGTGATGCCGCCCGTCTTGTTGTTCCACACCATGCCGTGCTGGTTCACGAGCACGATGGTGTGGCCATACTCGACGACGTCGCCGGGCGCGCGGCGGTTGGACGGGTCTAATACGACGTACTCGTCTTCGTTGAAGAGGTAGTCGAGCGGCGCACCCAGCGGCGGCACGCAGCTGAGGATCCCGTGGCGGCCGTTCTTCTCGTAGTAGCCGATGCCGACGTCGGTTGAAGTTGCCGCGTTCTTGATGTACGCCGACGCCGTGCACAGCCGCAGCTTCTGGCCGTATCGGAGCGCGAGCACGTCCACGTCACCCATCGTGTCGTGCGATAACAGCCCGCGGCTTGAAGAGACTGAGGTGAGAGGAAGGAGAGGGAGGGGAGGAAGGACGTCACGTTATGACCCAATATGGATCCGATACATAGGGAGTTGTGCGACGTGGCGCTCGACTGACGACTGGGCCACTCGTCGCTGATTGGCTAAAATCCCCGAGGATGTCGTTCACGCAACCTTCGTATCACATTCAAATTCAAGCAACCTTCACGCAACATTGATTGGCTCAAGAGTGTGTGTCACGGGCGGCAATGGCTGGGCATCACACGTTTCCGCACCAAAGATGATGCTGCGTCGCGTGGCCTCGGCGCGCGTCTCCGCGGCGTGGCGCTCGGTGCTGCACGCCAAGATGGTGCGCCCATGCGTTCACCGAGACGGCTTCGCGATCCGCACGTCCACGCAGCGCGTGGGGGACTGGAACCTGGTCGATTTGCCGACTGTTAAACCGCGCTTCTTTTGTTCAAGCGCTGCCGCCGCCCCCGCTGCAACGCAAGCGCCAGCGACCGCCACCACCGTCGGCACCGACAGCAGTGACGAAGAAAAGGTACCTACCTACCTGTACATGCAGTGTGGCTACCAACACTAGTCTTTAATACTCAATTTAATGACATATAGGCAGCACTGATCGCGCAGCTGCGACCGCTCTGCCGCGCGCTGTACAGCGAGCACCGCGCCGCGACTTGCACGGACGCGTTGCTGTCACAATGGCGCTCGCAGATGACCGCCCTCGTCGCGGAACACGCCGACGTGGACGAGTTACAGGACACATACAAACAGGGCGTGGCCATCCTGCTCAAGCAGCGCGAGTTCACCTTCGCCCAGGACCTCATCCACCAGATGCGCGACCTCGCGATCCCGTTGCACACCGCCATCTACGGGTACCAGATAAGCGCGGTCGCGCTGCAATGGCTCACGCAGCCATTGCCCCTCGAGAAACTGCGTGAACTGCCCCTGGACAACCACCACTGGGAGCCCGCGCTGCTCGAGCTCGTGCGCACCGAGGACCAGCCCTACCACCGCAAGTCGGACATGGAGCGCCAACAGTTCCACACGCACTTGGTGTCCGGCGTGCGCGACGTGCTGGCGGCGTACGAGGCTGCCGTGCCATTGGAGGAACAGGAGATCAGGCCATACAACAAGGCGCTGCGTGTGTACGCGGCTAACGGCGTGCCGTTCGGCACCTCGCTGCGTGTACTGAACCAGATTCCACCGCAGTCGCGAGCACGGTCCACGCTGACGGTCGACACGTTCCTCGCCCTGCTCGAGGGAGCGCGGTGGGACGACGTGCGCCGCACCGTGGAGCGACTGGCCAAGTCGGCGGTGCTGCGTCGCATCGACAACTACCAAGAGCGCAGTGCCGTGGTGGCCAGAGTGTGGGACCAGGCGCTGCGTGCTGTCTGCAAGTCGTACAGTGAACGCATGATGGACAAGCGGTCGCTGGGCACGCACCAGTTCGTCAAGCAGCTCCGGGGCATCTTGGAGGAGGTGGAGACGCAGCTCCAGGCATTGCTGCCGGAGCAGCGCTTCGCGACCATCGAGCAGCACAACGCCGTGTTCGAGGTGCGTGTCAAGACGGCCGCGCAGCTCGGAATGTCGCGCCAGTTACAGTCGCTGCTCGACGAGTACGTGGCGCGGACACCAGTGGAGTTTGCCTCGGGCCAGCTGGACAAGCACGTGTTCTTGAAGGCGCTCGAGATCTTCCCATTGATCGGGCTCAAGCGTGTGTCCGCCAAGGATATTGAATGCGTGCGTGGCCACGAGGACGTGCTGCAGTCACCCGAGGTCGCGGAGCTGCAGCAGACGCTGGAGCACGTGGTGGCATCGATCGAGGACAAGAAGCAGCAGATGAAGACACTGGACAAGGACTCGCAGGCGGCCAAGGACGCCGGCAAGGAGATCCGCAAGGAGCACCAGCGCGCGGGCAAGCTCAAGAAGAAGATCGAAGGCTCTGTCTCGCACCGCGCGGTGCTGGTCGCGCACCGCCACCGCATCGAGGCGGCCGACCGCATCGTGGACCACATCCTGGCGCGATTGGCGACCTCGGACGAAGCTGAGGACGATGAAAAACATGAGCAAAAGAAGAGCCCCCTTCACGATCTCGACGTGGCCGTGGCGTTGATGTGGCAGTTTATGACCACGGCGAACCGGTTCGCGGCCCGAATGCATCCGCACACCCGTGAGATCATGTCCGAGGAGATCATGGACCGTGTGTTTGACCTGCTGGACGTGGCGCTCGGTGAGGACAAAGTCGAGGAGAAGGATCGCGAGCTTGTGCAGCAGTTGCTGTCGCACGCGGCCAAGACCGCCGCCGTGTTCTGGCGCGAGCAGGATCTGAAGGACGTGCTGCGGCTGAAGAAGAAGGCGCTTGACACGGACAAGCTGGACGCCGAGGACTACGATCGCCTGGTGTTTTTGCGTGTGCAAAAGCTCGACATTGATGGTGCGTACACCCTGCTGCAGGAGATGCACTTTGCCGGCGTGGCGCCGATGCCCACGACGATCCACCGCGTGGTGACGGGCACACTCCACCGCTTGACGCGTCCTCGTGACGAGCGTCCCAAGTTTGGTGTGGCGACGACGACGATGGACGAGCAGAACGATGCGATGGAGGACGAAGACACGATCGAGCAGGGCTGGAGTGATGGTCCACGCAGCGTCGAGGACCTGCCGAGCTTTATCCAGGAGTGGTACAATTTGTACCGCGTCAAGCCGATGGCCAAGACGGTCGTGCCCGTGTTTGCGTGGCTGCTAGCGGCCAACAAGATCTGGGAGGTCAAGCGCTTCTTGCAGATCCTCGACTCGATGGATGGCGGGCTCTCGCCGGCAACCGAGTACTGGTTGGAGTGGCGACTGGAGGCCGCCGGCAAGACCATCGAGGACCTGCGGTACAAGCGGTAGGTAGCTTTCGGTTTTAGGGCCCTAGGACCCTTTTGGTAGAGTTGAGAGACACATAGAATGTCCTTCACGTTCTTTTTTTTTTTTTTCGTCGAGCGAGATGTGGAAGACGGAATTCCCTACACTTGGATCTGGTCCAGCGACGACGCCAGGTAGCTCCCCAGGGCCTGCACCTAATGGAGGAGCTCGTTAGTTCACGCCAACGCCAACGCCAACGCCGACAACACCAACGTCAACAGTACACACACCTTGGCCTTGAGCAGTCCGGCGGACACGTCCTCGCCAGCGTACGCACACACGAGAAAGCTTTTTCCGGCCGCTGACAGCGCGATCGATCCTTTCTGATACCGACCAGTCGGACAACCCAGCTTAGCGCAACCTTGTCACTTTTAATTCACTATGGACATGTACCTCTAGTTCGACGAGCAGCGCCTGGAGATCGCTCTCGGGCGCAAAGTCCTTGTTGGAGTGGTAGTACTCACCCCACGTGTGCGCGGCGATGGCGCCGATGACCTTGTGGTCGATGCTGTCGCCGCCGCCGACCGAGCCCATGAGCGCGCCGTCGATCGTGAGCAGCCTGCCACGTCAATTATAGGTCAATTAAAATTGAGAATGGTCAGTAAAAGGTTGGGTGAGTATTGCACACGTACATGGACGCCGTGATGCCATCGCCGACGATCTGGCCGAGCACTTCGGGCAGCACCTTGGCACGCAGCATGGTTGCTTCGAGGTGGATGCGCGTGCTTTGATTTGATTTTTCTGTCGATGGCTAGGCGAAAATTATTAATACATAATAGAGGTGAATGATGTGTACCACGTCACATAAAGTGGACCACACCAAGTGTAGCCATCTCACGATCATCGCGTTGTCAGTGGGCGTCTCGGGATTCTCACTGCCGGTTGTCGTTCGTTCCGATCCATTGAGGGCCAAGGGGCACCGAGGCTTGCATTCGTCAAGGGCCGGTGCAGTGGAGGCATGACACGAGAGCTCTCGGCAGGCACGAAGCAGACTTGAAGTTGGTTGGACACTGGGCACATCGACGACCTCGTGGGCGACAGCTTGGAGCTCTTCACGAGCGGCAACAAGGGCGCTTGGTTTGATGAAGGAGACCGAAGAGTTCGATGCTGCGATGCTGGCGACGGTGGTAGCTCGTCTTGGCCTCGTTCTTCCTCGACGTTAGCATCCTTGAGCTGTTTGCTTCGTGGCATCCAGTCGTCAGCGTGCTGCACACCACCAGGACAGCGTCGGGCTCGCTTGGCATCAACTTCGAAGACAAACGCAGGATGCTGACGAGCAAGCGCTGCTCGTGTCACTGTGGAATCTCTGAGTGGCTGCAGGGCAGCAGCTCGTCGTCCTGGTTCTCGTGGGGATGCGAGTGGCGATGCAACGAGGGGCCTCGTCTCCAGGTGAATGCTCAAACCTCCGTCGTCAAGCTCGTCAAGAGGTCGTGGAGACCACTCCCGAGATCGAACGAATCGCCGGCGATGATGCTTGATCGAGGTGTGATGGAGTGCGATCTGTGTGAGGCCGAGTTCCTTTGCTTGGGCGCTGTCGACTTCATCACCGAAGAAGTGATTGACGAGTGGGTACACGCAAGTTCGAGAGCGTGGGGCTTGGTTGGGCACTTGAAGCGGTGTCATCTCGTCCTCTGCGCTATCCATCGCTGCGATACGCTAAACAGGACACGGATTCAGACTCGCATGTCATGCTACGCTCAACAGGTGTGCGAGGAATAAACTCACCATACAAACAAGTCGCGGGGCTCGCGCAGCGCGTTTCTCTTGACGGAGTCGCTCGACTTTGACTTTGGCCATTGTGCCACGCATAAACGACTGGAGCTTGACAATGTTCTTGACCGCCGTCGCAGCATTGGAGACCATTTTATTCACCTTCTTTCGCGCGAGGTGACCTCGATACACGCGCTGGATGCGAATCGCGCTGGCGAAGCGCTTGCGAAATTTCTCCACGTCAGACTCGACAAGTTTGTGGTGCGTGAGCTCTGCTGAAGGCTTAACCTCGACGACCATCGATCGCTGCCGCTTCTGTCGTTTCTTGATCTCGCGCTGCTCTGCTAGTCGTGCACGAAACCGGAAGGCACGAAAGCTTCGAATGATCACGAGAATGGCTTGGCGCCGCTGCGTGCGCCATCGACGCGCAAGGAATCGTCTAGAGGCTCGCTGAATCACTGCGGCAGATCGCATCTTCTTGCGCTTCAGTTTGTGCTCGTTCAACGCCTCTGAGAGACGATGAACCTTGCGCAAGTGGTTACCTCGGAACAGTGCTTGAGTGCGGCAGATTCCGACCATCATCTTCATCATATCTGCGTCGAACAGTAGCACATCATCCGGCTGCGGCGGTGCTTCTTCAGGTGCTAGGGCGTGGTCACTCTCGTCTCTCGTGTCCATCGTTGACGGCAGATCAGGATCTTGGTACGGCTCCTCCGTGATGGTCGAGGCCATGTCCATCAGCTGCAACACGGGCACTGACAGTCGTTTGGCGCTCTGTACTGGAGCTGATGGAACCATCGTGCTCTGCAGCTCCAGCTTGTCGTTCATCAGGTTCAACAGCTCCATCGCCGACTTGGCTCGCTCTTCCCGCAGTTTCGCCTGGGACTCGCCTTGCGCAAGCAGCTTGAGCTTGTTATCGAGTAATTGCTGTCAACCACACCACAGAATCAGACACACGCATGGGACGACTGGCATTTATGGCAACGCACAGCGACGTGGCTTGTGAACTGGATCATTTTCTGCTCGTCTTTCGAGCTGAAACCTGGGCGAGGGCGTTGCTGCACGGCTGTCGTTCGAACCAGTTTGATTTCTACTTCATCGTCGGCCTGTCGCGGTGACGTCTCGTCAGAGTGGATGGACTCCACGCCTTGCGATGTCGCGTCAGGATCAACGCGATTCAAGAGCTGCCCCGTGGAATCCACTGTGAGGAGAGGATGTTAAGATGGACAGGTAAGCGTGGTCTATGTACTATACCTCGACAACGCCGACCGTGCGGTGGTGGAGGATCACGGGGGCCACAATGATCGAGTTCATCTGCATGTCGGCAGGAACGTCGTACTCTTTATAGAAGGATTTGTGCTGGGAATGAGATAAGAGAGTTCGTCAATAATCCTCTACAGGCGTGGCTTTTTGTGTGCTCACCATGTGAGGTTCTTGCATGCGTAGACAGCGTTTCTGCAGGAAGCACGCGCTGATCATGCCCATGACCGGTGCGAAGCTCTGCTCCTCCTCTTCCTGGAGATCACCGGCGCTCGATACCTGTGCACTGAGGATGTTTGCTGCTTTGTCGTACATGAAGACAACGCATCGCTCGGCTGGGATCACCAGGAGCGCATTGCGAGCCACGATGCTGAGCAAGTCCGGAATACTAATTTGCGCAAGCTCGTGGTTCTGCGGCCAGTAGAGTCCATGGCTTGTAGGTGCCTGAGCCGCTGTCGGTTCACTCTGCTCGGGTCCTTTGATTGCACGTATCCGCTGCGCGTGTGGAGACGGTGGAGAGTGGGAATCCATCGCCGTCCGTCGTCACCACACTCGATCTCCATCACATGGTCTCCTCGCCACTTCAACCAAAAATACTGATACCCTTTGATATATGATATCGGTTAGAAGAGGTATTTGCGGTTGACCCCGGGGTCGACGCAACTTGACCCAGGGTCAAACTCGTCAACATGGCGCCGACGGATCTGAAAGCGATGCACGCGCGCCGCAAGACGCCAGTGGGTCGCGACAGCAATGCACTTCACAGGGCAGTGGACCGTATTGGGCAGGCAGAGGTCGATCGCATTCGTGCTGAATGGGAAGCCACAACGAACCAGCGATCGGGCTCTGACTGGCGGCAGAGCGAACGCATCATCCTTGAAATGCTCGAGAAAGGCATGTCCGAGCGCATGATCCGAGCCGTCATCCCCGTCGGTGGATCCAAGGTCGCACGGCTGCGATCGGTGGCGCGTGGCCATACTAATACGACCGAGAGCCCTTGGTCAGCGTAAGCGGACCCGGGGTCCCGTTCCCGCCACGTTTGGTTTCCTCTGACCATCACTCTGACATTTGGTCAATGCTGTATCACATCAGCAGCAGCGACGACGGAGGGGACGCAGCGATGTCGGCCAAGATCCGTGTGTATGGTAATGATGCATGCGCGACACAGTTGACACGCTCACACTGTATGACACTGACACGATCACGCTGCGCAGTGGAGGTGTGCCTGCTTTCCGCGAGCGTCGCAGAGTATGCTCAAGTTCAAAGCGCAGTCGTATCGTTCCTCGAACACAACCTCGGCACGCTGACACCAGGTGATTCCTTCTCCACGATGGGGTTAAGAATTCCATTCGCATTGACATCAGCTCGTGGCGTTGCGTTGTCAAGGTCACGTCGATCTCACTGGTGCCGAGTATCTTCGAGAGCACATCCAGCAGATCAAGGTCACGGAACTCGGTACGGATCATCACGTGGTATTTGTATCCTGCAATATAGGAACAGAACTGATAAGAAGGTGATAGTGTCGAGTAGCGACGACGTGGTCAGCGGAGTGGCTCATGCAGATGCAGAATTGATTGTAAACGTATTCAAGTTGAGCGACGAGCCACCGGCTGAGGAGACGACCGAGGACGACGAGAATGTGACGACGTGCCAGCAGCTCCAGCTCCCGTCAACCTCCTTGCACGGACTCTGGGAGAGTCTCATTTTCGACTCGCAAGTGAAGCGAAACGTACTGGAGTACGCGGCGACTGCGATGTTGTTCTCTGACGTCAAGGTCAATCCACATATCATATCATGGAACCGGTATGTCGGACGCTTTTGAAGGGATGTACTAGTAGCACCCAATCACCCACGCTGTCTCTCTCTACTGTAGAGTCGTGCTGCTGCATGGGCCACCAGGCACGGGGAAGACCAGTCTGTGCAAGGCGCTTGCGCAGAAGCTCAGTATCAGACTGTCACAGCGGTGCGATCCGCTGGTTTATGCGTTCGAACGCTGGGATTGGAAAACTGATGATGGTGCTTTCCAAAACAGATACGCAAGCGGTCACTTGCTCGAAATCAATGCGCACAGTCTCTTCAGCAAGGTATGGTGTGTCGTAGTATCATCATATACTGTTCAGTGTGTGGCTCAACCTGTGATTGTTTCGCAGTGGTTCTCTGAGAGTGGCAAGCTCGTGATGAAACTCTTCCGTCAGATCCAAGAACTTGTAGAGGATGAAGATGCGCTGGTCTGCGTTCTCATCGGTAAGCTTCTCACATCCCAATCGCTGATGACCAGGTCGCACTAACGTAATGACTTCCAATGTAGACGAAGTCGAGTCGCTGACTGCTGCAAGGAAAGCAGCAATGAGCGGGTCGGAACCATCAGACGCCATTCGTGTCGTCAACGCTCTATTGACCCAGTTGGATTCGCTGAAGAAGTTCTCCAATGTGCTCATCTTGACGACGTCAAACATCACGGAGGCGATCGACATTGCTTTCGTCGATCGGGCTGATATCAAACAGTAAGGTGATGGATCCTCAACCCATGACCACCACAAAGACTCACTAACCTTCTTGCGGACAGGTACATCGGCCTCCCCTCAACGCAGGCACGATATGAGATCCTTCGGAGTTGTTTAGAGGAGCTGTGTCGGGTCGGCTTGGTCGAAAGAGGGCAAGACACCAAGCTCTTACCTTTCCACGAAGTCGACTTGGCACGAGGGTCGGACTCAAATCCCGAGTCTGGTATCACAACCGGATCGTCAGGACTCAGCATCGTAAATTTATCTGCGTCACGTGCACTGCAAAGAGTCGCCGAAGCTGCCGATGGATTCAGTGGTCGATCTCTTCGGAAGCTCCCATTCCAGGCCCACGCTTTCTTTGTTCAGGTAACTTTGCATCTTGTGAGCGGTCGGCGTTTGAATCTCTCACCCAAGGTTGCTCTGTAGAATCGCCGGTGCCACTTGAGAGATTTCATCGCAAGCCTCGGCAAGACTGTTGACGTTGAGAAAACCCAGCAATCTCTCATGAAGTCGGGATAGGTTGGGCTGGCGCGGGTTGTTGAAGCTACTACTGTACACGCTCATATTCTTCGCATGGTGACAGCAGCTTCACAATGATGAAGCTATCCTACAATTCTTGACTTCTCAACCACATCATGTCCGTCGTCGTTTGTTGGTGGGCGTAGATTGCGTGCTGCTGCCTCTACTGGGTCCGTCCGACTCTCCAACGCTCGACGACACAACCGGCAGTGGCATTCCAGTGCGAACAGAGCCATTCGTCGTGCTGGTGTTCACGGCTCGATTGATCAAGGCAAGATCCTGCAAACACAATCAAGTCAGCAAGCGAAGACCATGCGCAACCACTTGAACAGGTACGTACCCTCGATGGACTCTCACCGAAAGCGTACAACGCGTGCGACCGCGGGGTCATGTGCGAACGCTGCTGCTGGTATCGCCCGTTTTGAAGTGGCGACATGTACACATTCGACGCCAGGACTCGCTTCGGAGACGATTGGTGCACGGACACGGGCAGCGATTCGACTTCGGCTGTAGTGAACATCGGCAGGGGACGTGACGGCGAGCCGAAGAGCGGTGGTGATCCCATACCATTCGTCCGCGGTGGAGCCCGACCTCGCACTGGCGTGCGCGGTGGTGCAAAAGACTGCATGGCCTTCTCGACGGCACTCGCCGCAGCCTCAGCCACCAACTCCGAGTCAGACGTGGACGACGTCACGACGTGGCCATCCCGGCTGCCCGTGGCGTTCACGACAGCGACGTTCGCGGCAGCGACTTGTTTATCTTGGCTCTGGTACTGGAGCAGGAAGACCTTCATTGACGGGATGAAGCACCGGTTGTAGAATTTGATCACGTCGCCACGCGCGTGCTCGTCATCCAATTTGATATCGCGGATGATATCGTGACTTTTGCGGGTGAGCGAAGCAGACGCGTACGCTGAATGTGCCGAGCTCCCGTTGCTGCTGCTCCCGGTGTTTCCGTGGATCCCCCATTGCGGTGTCTGAAGCTTGCGGTACTGTTCGATGATGCGGTTGAACGTGACGTTGTTGAGTTTGTTGACCTTGCACACGCCGTAGATGCTACACAAGATGATCTGGTCCAAGTGGCGGTCCTTCAAGAGATGAAGCTGCGAGCTGAGGCACTCTTTGACAGCCGACCACACCTGGTTCATGTGGGTCGCATCAAGCTCCAGCGCCATCCCAAGCCGGTGGATGCGCGTCGCAGCAAGCGCCATCACCTTGCGGAAGAACAGCTGAAGCACAGTTGCACGCGGTGCCGTCGTGGTGGTTGGAGTGGTGGAACTCGTCGCAGAATCAGTGGACGGAGGCTGGCTCTGTTGTTTCTCTCCTTTGAGCACGGTGTAAAGCCTCGAGTCCGATCGCCACGCCAACGAGTCCAGGATCATCTGCTCCAGGTCGCGCATGTGTCGCTTCATGGAGCTCGGCAGTCGTGGGACGTGCTTCACAAAGCTCTCAATCACCTTGCCAAAGTCGAACGCGTTCACGTCCACGGTCTCGAGCAAGAACGGAAACGACAACGTGATAAGGCTGTGCGCCTTCAGTCCGACCTCGAGACTGCACGCGAACAGCGACGAGATGAACGTCTCGTTGTTCAAGAGCGATGAGAAGTTGGATGTCCGCAGGCGATCACGCTCACTCACAAGCAACGCTTCCAGCACCCGGAAGAAGAGCGCGATTGCGAGGTCGGTCGTCTTCTTGACACTGCTATCGACCTCGGAGAAGTCGTTTGATTCCCTCGAGAGAGGATCGAGGAGTGGTGCACTTGGTGCTCCATTCGCGCGAACACGGCGTCGGCTCATGAGCAGCTTCTGCGATGTTTCGCTCAAGATGTCGGCGATACGCTCGGTGGGGTCGGACGTGCACTCCTTGAAGAAGCCTCGAAGCTGATCACTGACGTATGCAAGTGCCCTAGTCGACGAACTCGACCCTGCAAGAGTATCACGAATCCAGCTGCTGATCTGGACCGCAGCGGTAACAGGCGTCTGCATCACGAAAGGCGATTGCGCTGGGCCTCCTAGCGTTCTCGCCATGGGCGTATTCAACCCACGCGGGAGAGCAGGAGGCGGCGACGAGCCGTGCCATTGCCACGCCTGGACCGTGAATGGTGACGGTGGCGGCGCTGCGCCCGACGTATCGTGGCGACCCGGAGTCGACGGCCTTCGCACAGGAGAAGTCAATGGATTCGTGGAGGGCTGTGGACGACTAGCGTGCGATGTCGACAGTGGAAGTGGCGGCACAGCATGGCTGTCACCGTTGGGCTCATTCAGCGCCGTCGGCGTGTGGGCGGACGGCCGCGGTCCTAGGATCGAGTTGCGCGATTGCTCGTTCAGGTACACACGCTCGTCAAAGTTGCCACACGAGGTCAGGTACTTGTTCGCGTAGAACTCGAAGAGCTGGGTCGCGTTCTGCCGAAGCGCCTGCTTCGCAAAGACACCACGCATCCTCACGTCCGCGTCTCCCGTCTCGCTGCCGCTCGCGACCACCAGCGTCTCTTCTCGCACAAGCACATCCACGAACGACGTGACGTGGAGTAGCGCCTTGTTCACTTCCTCCGGGTCCACCTTGGGTGAAGAGCACAGCATGTCCATGATGGCTCGCTCATCCAGACCGCAGTGTGTCTCGGGGATCGCCTTGACAGGCGCTCCGAGCGAGCTCAGCGCCGCCGCGACCTCCGCTTCCACTGAGCGTGGCGCCACCTGGCTGATCATGAGCTTGACGACTGCCAGCAATAAATAGTAGAGGTTGCCCAGCCCGGCGTACGTGCTCGCGAGTCGTCGGCGGATCACGAGGAACAGCAGCCACCCGACGCGCACCAGCAGCTCCATGCGTTCCGGCGTCGCCGCATTGGTCGTCGCCTGCAGCGCGATCTTTTTCCACACGACGCGGTACTTCTCAAACAGCACGGTCGCCACCGTGAACTCTTCCTTGAGGATGGTCGTGACCTCGAGCAGCTCCGGGTCCAGCAGCAGGCGGTCGAAGAGACTTGTGAGGTTCTCCAGAAACACGGCCGTCGTCACGTTCGCTTCCACTAGGAAGTCCACGACATGCCACGTTGCCGGTGTGGCGGCACTGCGGCTCGTCCCCTGCTCCTCCTCGCCGTCTCCGTTGTCCTCCTCCTCGCCGTTGTGATCCTCCGCCTTTTCCTCCGCCTCCTCCACGCTGCTCGCATCGCTCTCGCCCGATCGGATCTTGCGCTTGCGCCCCGCGACACGCTTCATCCGCCCGCCCGCTGCTCCTCCTCTTCCATTGTCTGCACCACGCAGCTCGTGCGCGATCGCCGTCGCGACCACCGCGACCACGGCCCAGATCTTTTGCGGCTGGGTCTTTTTCTCGGTCGAATCACTGCCATCCAGCGCGTGCACTAGCGACGTGCAGCGCAGCGGGCCCTGCCGCGACGCGGTGATCTGCTCAAACAGCCGCTGCGCGTCCGCCACGAGCGCCGGCTGCGCCGCGGTGATCGACGCCCAGAGCGATTCGGGCGACGTGGAAAAAAACCGCGCGATCGACGGCGCCGACGCGGATGGCATGGCGCGCGGTGGCGGCGGCGGCACCAGCATCGCGTGTGGTGTATTGTATGCGAATGCGCTGACTCGCGAGTCGTGCGTGGGTGTTCAAGATCGCGTCGTTCCCACCACAACGCGAGACCGATCCGATCGATCGCTTCCTTGTTCGCGGGTTCTGTCTGCACGTTTTGGCGCGCAAAACAAGCGCCAAGAGTGCAAGTTGTGTGGACCACATAATTGAGGTGAATCGAGGTGGACCACACGAAAATTGGGATTTTTTTCACCCCTCTGCGCCAAGCAACAAGCAAACACAAGGGAAAGCCAAGGCGGATCCTCGCGACGCTCACCGGACGACGCTCACCGGACACGACCGCGCAACGCAGCGTACAGGAACCCGACGCATATTTGCTGTGTGTGGATGGGGCAGCACTTTCTGCTCCACCGCGACCTCGTCGCGTCCACCGCCGTGCACCACGCGGCGCACGCGTACTTGTCCAACGACTACCAGCGCGATCTCGTGGTCGTGAGCCCGCAGTGTCTGCGCGTCTACCGCATCGAGCCCATCCCCGAGAGCCACAGGGGCACCGTCGACGAAGGCACGCAGGAAAATGGCGATTTAGGTGAGCATGCAGCCGCAGGAACTGCGCCATTGCCCACGGGCCACATCCTTCACTTGCTCGCGAGCTTCCCCCTCGCGGGTGTCGCGGAATCCATGCGCGTGCTCCAGTTCGACGCGCGACTGCTGCGCAAGAAGCACCGTTTCCACGGGGGCAAAGACGTGCTGCTGCTGAGTTTCCCTCAGTACAAATGGGTGATCGTCGGCTACGACCGGCGCTCGCGAGCGTTGTCCACGCTGGCCATGTACGTGTTCAGCGAGGACGCGATCGGCCCCGGGGCGACGCTCAAGGGCGAGAAACAAGGCAGAGACCAACTGCTTGGGCTCTCATCGCGCTCCGTCGCGTGTGTGGACCCACAGACGCGCTGTGGGGCCATGCTCATCTACGCCAACCAACTGGTGATCGTGCCCTTCCGTAGTAGCTCCATGGAGCTATCGTTCTTTGAAGAAGACGATGAAGATGAAGACAACGCAGATGAAGATGGCCACGTCCGATCCGGCTCGTCCAAGCGCAAGAACAAGGAGGAGAATCGAGACACGGACGGCCCAGCAGATGAAGACGACGACGACGAGGATGATGATGATGATGAAGATGACGAAGAAGAAAAGAAACTAGAGGCGCTCGTGAATGAAACCAAGCAGCGAGGCATGACAAGTGACGTGAACAAGCGACTGCAGACGCTGCTGGACAAGAGTGTCAAGATCGGCGTCAAACGCAAGCGTAACCACGTGAGTGGGTTACTCTCGACCGAGATTGCAGGACGAGAGTTCCTGCTGCGGCTGCGAGAACTCGACATCAAGGGGAAGATTATCGACATTGCATTCCTGGACGGATACCTCGAGCCGACGCTGATGATCCTGCATGAAGAGAACGAGAAGAGCTCGACCGCGGGCCGATTCGCGGGCGGATTCGATACGTTCTGCCTCACGGTCATCTCGATCAACGTGAACACTCGGTACATGCTGACCACATATCTACCGGTATTAGTGGTAGGTAGCTGATGATGCCTTGTTTTTTTTATTGGATCAGCCTCCACCCGAAGATTTGGAGTGTGCAGAACCTGCCGTCCGACTGCTTCCGTTTGATCCCGTGCAGGTCTCCTGTCGGTGGTGTCGTGGTGCTGTCGGCGAACGCGATCTTGTACTTCAACCAGACCCAGTTCAACGGCCTCCCGACCAACATGTTTGCAGAAAAGACTGTCAACCAAACCGTGTATCCACTCCAAGAGCCCATCTACGAGACAGCCACTGGCCACAAGGAGAAGCTCAACCTCTTGCTCGACAACTGCGAGTTTGAGCATATTGGAACGGCAGAGATCATGCTCACGATGCCCAACGGCGACTACTACACGCTGTCGCTGCCGTACGAAGATTCGGCTCGGCGCGGACTGGGTAGCAAGCGCGAGCTGTCACTCAAGCTGCGCCAGCTTCCATCCGGTATCACGGCGTCATGCTTGTGTGTCGACACCGATCGCCAGACACTGTTCATTGGATCGCGCTCGGGTGATTCCATCCTGTACACGTACTTCAAGCGTCGCATCAACGAAGACGAAGTCAAGGAAGAGCCGCTTATAAATGGAGTTCACGAAAACGACGCTGCGCCAGATCCCATGGATGTGGAAGAGGACAACGAAGAAGATGACGAGGATGACATCTACCTCTATGGCTACTCTGTCCGGAAGATCAAGGAAGAGGAGAAGAAAGCAGCATCAAATGCGAACGGCGTTTCCACCAAAAGTACTGGAAAGTACCGGTATGCATTGCGCCAAGTGGACGTGCTGCCCAGTATTGGCCAGGTCACCTCGATCGAGCTTGGCGCCGAGCGAAATGCGGACTCGAATGAACGACGCGAGCAGCTCGTTGTGGGTGGTGGCTTCCAGAGCAGTGGTGCCGTCTCCATTCTACACAATGGTCTTCGGCCTATCGTTGGCACTGAGGCCGAGTTGAGTGGTTGTCGAGCGATGTGGACTGTGTCTTCGTCGTTGCCTACGGCCGAGTCGAGTGACGACGGTCGACCGTTCAACTCGTACCTCATTCTGAGCGTCGCGCAGCGAACGATGGTGCTTCGCACAGGCGAAGGCATGGAGCCGTTGGAAGAAGATAGTGGGTTCTACACGTCTGGCCCGACTCTGGCAGCGTCGAACTTGTTCAACAAGCAACGCATCGTCCAGATCTTCAAGCAAGGCGCACGCGTGATGATGGAGGTACCTGTTGAAGAAGAGGACAAGCCGGAGAAAGTGAAGGAAGAAACGGTGGAGCCGGTTGAGGGAGTCTCTGCTGATGAAGAAGATGAGGAAGACGAAGATGATGGACCGCGTGTGCGTCTGGTGTGCACGCAGGAGATCACACTGGAAGGTGACATCGAGTCGGGTGGCATGAACGTGGACACTTCCCACGTGGGTATCGTGTCGGTGGATGTGATCGATCCATTCATTCTGCTTCTTCTCACCGATGGCACGATTCGCCTCCTCATGGGCGACGAAGAAGACCTGGAGCTGACGGTGATCGACCCAGAGATCAACTACAAGGACGGCAATCAGGAGCCGGAAGCGGACGCGTCTGGGAACTCCACCGACGACTACAAGATCTGCGCGTCGTGCCTGTTTTACGATTGGGCTGGCATGTTCCGTGACGATGCGTGGGAAGAAGTCACGACAGTGGATGCGTCTGCAAAGAGTAAGAAGGTTCGAACGGCAGACGAAGAGGAAGAAAGCCAAGAGATGCAGACGCTGTATTCGTCTCGAGCAAGCCACCAGGCAAAGCAACTCGCTACGATCCGGGAAGGTGAAAACCACGGCATGCCGGAAGGCGAATCGGCATCTGCGAGTGTATTCGAGAAGTCGGATGCGCCGATGATGTGTGGCGTCTGCTTTGATGACGGGTCGCTGCACGTGTACTCGCTCCCCGACTTCAAGAAGAAGGGCATCTTCCCGTATTTGACCTTTGCGCCCCAGAGTCTCGTCAACACGATGCAGCACTTCCAAGAAAGCAAGCAAAAGAACGTGTCGCACTCAGCTCCGGTCCTCGGCATCAACTCGCTCACTTCGACAGCCAACGACGGAAGAATCAAGAAGTCGCACACCTTCAACTCGCCCGTTGCTGACATGACGATCCACCGCATCGGCCCGAGTGAGGGCATGCTCAACTCGCAGTTCTTTGCACGGATGGTTCTGCTGGTGTTCCTCGCGAACGGCGATCTGCTGATGTACGCGGCGTTGCCCAAGATCACCGCGCCTGGCGCACCCAAGTCGTTCCAGTTTGTCCGCATCAACAGCGACCTCATCACGCGTCCGTACCTTCCTCCCAAGGCGAAACCCGGCCACGACGGAGTCAACAGCAACCCAGAACCGAACACGGCAGCGATCTTGGCCAAGCTTCGCGGTGGGTTCCGGTACCCGATGCTCACGCGGTTCTTGAATGTCAACAACATGAGCGGCGTGTTCTTCCGTGGTGCTCACCCCATGTGGGTGCTCACGGAGCGAGGGCTGCCGGCACTCGTGCCAATGAGTGTGAATGCCTCGCAACCGACTGGTGTGACCAAGTCGGGTGCGCCTGCGGTATCTGTTCCCGTGCTCAGCTTCACGCCGTTCCACCACTGGAACTGTCCCAACGGATTCATCTACTACCACTCACGCGGGGCTCTGCGCGTGTGCGAGCTTCCATCCAGCAAGACGACCACGATCTTGCCATCGAGTGGCGGTCTGGTCTTGAACAAGGTCGAGTTTGGTGCCACGTTGCATCACATGCTCTATATGGGCCACCATGGTCCTGGTGGCGTGTCGGAAGCGCTCGAGCTCCCTACGTACGCTGTCGTCTGCAGTCGCCCGATGAAGCCGAGCGTCGCCGAAGTCCTGACGAAGCCAGAGGACGAGGAAGACGGACACGACGAGATGCAAGACGACCCGAATGGAGAGCTCACCGGCACGGCCAATACAAGCAACGTGATGGCACCTACGGCCGAGCTGTACCCAGATCTGCAGGTCGAAGATATGGTCCACACGGAAGAAGACGTGTACGAGCTACGGCTGATCCAAACGAACGAGTTTGGCGAGTGGGATCGCCGCGGCGTCTTCCGTGTGTACTTCAACCGCTTCGAAGTCGTGCTCACGGTCAAGGTGATGTACCTGTACGACTCGTCGCTGATGAAGAGCGAGGTCACGGCTTCGTCCGATGAATACCACAAAAAGAAGAAGCCGTACGTGGTCATCGGCACGGGCTACGTCGGTCCGCACGGCGAGGACGAGAGTGGCAAGGGCCGCCTGCTGCTCTACGAACTCGACTACGCGCAGTACGCGACCGAGTCGGGCGACACGAGTGCCAAGCTGCCCAAGCTGCGGCTCCTCTTCATCAAGGAGCACCACCAGGCCGCGATCTCGTGCGTCGCGCAGCTCGGGCCATACGTGCTGGTGACGGTCGGTATGAAGATCATCGTGTACGAGTTCAAGTCGGACCAGCTCATTGGCTGCGCGTTCTACGACGCGCAAATGTACATTGTGAGCGTAAGCGTGGTCAAGGACTTTGTCATGTTCGGCGACATCTACAAGAGCGTCCATTTCCTGCGGTGGAAGGAGAAGCAGCGTACGCTGCAGCTACTCGCCAAGGACTACGAGCCACTCGCGGTGACGACGACCGAGTTCAACGTGTTCGAGAAAAGACTCGCGCTGCTCGCGACCGACATGGAAGACAACCTCCATGTGATGCAGTACGCGCCCAACGACATTGAATCCCGCGGTGGCCAGCGGCTCCTGCGCATGAGCGACTTCCATCTCGGCGTGCAGATCACCAGCGCGCTTCGTAAACAGGTCCTGGGGCTGCCGCACAAGGCGATGTACGTGAATCTACTGGGCTCGTCCGAGGGCAGCATCAGCGCCGTGGTGCCCATCGCTGAGCGCGTCTTCCGTCGACTCTTTACGCTGCAGAACGTCATGATCAACGCGTTACCACAAAACTGTGCGTTGAATCCGCGCGAGTTTCGCACGCTCAAGGCCAACAGCACGCGGCGCTCGGGGCGCGCGGATGCGTGGTCCAAGCACAAGTGGAAGAAGGGCTTCTTGGATGCCCAGGTCCTGCTGCGGTTCTTGCACTTGGACTATGTGGGCCAGAAGGAGATCGCGCGCTGCATTGGCACGACGCCCGAGGTGATCGTGCACAACCTGCTCGAGGTGCAGCGAGCCACCGCGAGCTTTTTGTGAGGAGCATTCTTTATTTTTTTTCTTTTCTAGATGGATATGATTTTTTTTCTGATCCTAAGTTTTTTTTTGTTTTCTTGTGCCAATCTGTGACAGCTTCAACTTCAACATGGGTCCTCTATTGGAAGCGTAGCATCAAAACTGTCACGCGACCCCGACCCCGACCTCGTATCTGAACTTTGGTGGCGGAAAAACGGCACGAAAAACCCAGCTGCGCATCCTCATGACTCAGAGGAAAAGAAAGAAATTTACAGAACGTGCATGAAATCTATGACTGGTCCCCATCCCATTAACCTCTAAAACCGCATCTGCACCAGATTAAAATGAGCAAGAGTCCAATAAATAACCCATTGGGAGCCTTTGAGAATACATACGAAAAGAAAAAAGAACCCATCCGTCCAGCATAGTTTTCTTCCACAGGGAGAGACAGGCGTGCAAGTTTCATTCGTTTACGCGGGGAATGCAGCACCGCACAGGAAACTTTTCCGGGCATTTGGTGTGCGTTTCCCAGCCAGTCGGCACTCGCGCATTGGCACTCGCGGATTGGCGCCAACACGAGCACGCCGACCACAGCACGCGGCGACCTCGTCCTTCACGCATTCTCAACAAGTATGGAGACGCTGTCGTCCGCGCTGCTCGCGTCCGTGTCGCCGTCGCTGCCTCCGTTCGACTCGTGCCGCGCCAAGGACGCTCTCCGCGTCGATATTACTAATACTGTCGGCGCCAACAACCACGAGCTCGGCGCCAACAACGAGAGTGATGGTCCTTTGATTTCCCTAGACCCCTCCACCCAATCCTCCTCCTCCGCCATGTCCTCCAAGAAGCGCGCGCTGTCGCCGTCCGCCAAGACCAAGCCGTCCCCCCCCTCCTCCCCCACGTCCCCCACGTCCTCTGTGGCGGTCCCCCACACCATCTCCAGCATCGACCCGCACGACCTCACGCTGCTCAAGGTCATCGGCCGCGGCACTTTCGCGCAGCAGGTCGCACTGGCGCGCCACACCGCCACCAACGCCATGTACGTGGTCAAGACCCTGGACAAGCAGCAGCTCGTCGCTCGCAAGCAGGTGCGCCACACATTGAGCGAGAAACACGTACTGGAATCGCTCGCGCACCCGTTCATCGTCAAGCTCGTCACCGCGTTCCAGACCGACACGGACCTCAACTTCGTGATGGAATACTGCCAGGGTGGCGAGCTCTTTTTCCATCTACAGCAACAGCAGCAGCAGAAATTCAGCGAGGCCTCGACCGTCTTTTACGCCGCCGAGGTGCTCTCGGCATTGAGAGAATTGCACGCGCGCGGCGTCGTCTACCGAGACCTCAAGCCAGAGAATGTGCTGCTGGATGCCCAGGGCCACGTCAAGCTGGCCGACTTTGGCTTCGCCAAGGAAGACATGGCCAATGGACGACGCACCTTTTCCTTCTGCGGCTCGCCAGAGTACCTGTCTCCGGAGATGGTGAGCAAGGACGGCCATGGCGTGGAGACTGACATGTGGTCCTTTGGCTGCTTCATCTACGAGCTGCTGACGGGCGCGCCGCCGTTCCAGAACAGCAACCTACGAAGACTGTTTGATATGATCCAGCAAGGCCGCGTGTGGTACCCGCCTCACCTCTCGGCAGCCGCTGTATCGTTGATGCAAGGCCTGCTGCGCGTGAACCCACGCAGTCGGCTCACCGCGGAGCAGGCGATGGACCACCCGTTCTTCCAGACGCTCGACTGGGATGAACTGCTGCAGCGCCAGGTGCCACCGCCGATTGTACCAGTCTGTGCCGGCCACGAATGCACGCAGAACTTTGACGACGGGTTCACGAGCGAGCAGGTCAAGTCGCTCGGACTCGAGGCCATGGCCATCAACCCAGAGGGTGATGACGGGTGTTGGAACAAACGTCCGCGCCAGGACCAGACCTGGGACGCCTTTGGCAGCTTCTAATCCTTGTGTGTTGTACATGTAGTAGTCAAAAACTGATTGACGTTTTCCTGAAAAAGGTGTTTTAGTGTATTAACAAACAATGAATATGTAAATTGTACGGTACTGGTCTACCAGACCTTATTTACTACGTTTGTCCCCGTCGCACGACGCCAGAATGCCGATGGAGCGAAGGTAGGCACCCGTGCGGGGCGACGCCGGGCAGTCCACGTCCCTCAGATCAATGGCTTCGTCGTCGTCTTCTAACTGGACACGCCCAAAGAAATGCTCGAAGCTTCGCATCTCGAACGCCAGTCGGTCCTCGTCCAGCTTGACGGCCTGGGACTGTAGCAGCTCGCGTTCTTCGTTCACGTGCGTGTGCTTACACCGGAACTCATGCCACTCGGTGTCGATATCATCAGCCCACTGTTCGAGGATGGCGTGATCGAGCCGACGCCGACGGCCAGGACCACCCGTTGACCTACTTGTAGGCTGCTTGCCTGTGTTGATATGGATGTTCTCCTTCTCGTACGCTTCAGAATGGTGTGCCGGGGTGCTCCCTGTGGGCTCAGGAAGCACCATCGCCGCTTGCAGCAGTCGGTCTTGCTCCGCGATGATGGTGTGGGCGTCCTCCAGTTTGTGCTTGAGTTCTTCGACCAGCTCCTTACTAGGATGGGTGGCAGCAAAGTCGAGTTCCGCCTGCATCGCTCGCTCAAAGAGCCGTACTTTGTCACCCAACTTGTCCACGGTCTGTGCGATGAACGCCGGGACGTTGGCTTTCACGCCGAGTTGAAGTGGCGTCGGTGTGAAGTCGTCGATGGGCACACGCGCCAGCTCGGCGGTCTCCTCCGTGTTGCCCTCGCTCCCTCGACTGTGACAAGTAGATAGAGGCACCATCAATACCTTCAGTGGGCATGATCACACAGAATGAACCTACTGTGCCAGGAAGAGCTGCACGGCCTTCTTGTACTGGACCGACACGGATTCCACCTGCTTCTGCAGCGTCTCAAAGTTGAGCGCGAGTGCCTCGTTCTCAAACAGCAGCTCGTCCCGCTTGCGTTCCAGGTTATCAATAAGCCGCTTGGTCAATAGCGTCTCGTGGGACTGCGCCACACGCTGTGCGGGTGCCTGCTTGCGCTCTGTGAGTCCATTCAGCGTCTGACTCGTCTTCATTCCCTATCCACAAAATGAACCAGTCAGTCCTAGGCCTGCCTCCTCACTAGGACACACAATACAACCCACCCGCTGCTCCTTGGCGCTCCGCTGCACAGCGTCCTGTAGGCTCTTCTTGAGCCGTTCATACTCGACGTCCTTGCGGCGCAGCTGTGTCTTGTACGCCGTCTCCTGCCCTTGTAACTTGGAGCACGTCACCTCCAATACACGCTTGTCCTGCTGCAGTGCCTTGCGCTCCACCACCAGCGCCTGCTCACGTGCATGGAAGGTATTCTCCTGCTGTACCATTTGCTGCTTGAGAGTACTCAAGTCCAGCTCGAGCTGCTCGATCTGGTGCTGCTTGCGCTCCGCGTCTTTGTCTGCTCGTCGTAATTTCTCCATGAGCTCTTCATGACGCCGCAGCTCGTGCTGTCGCGACACCAGCAGCCAGCTGATAATGTCCATGGACTGGCGCACATGGGTCTCTACACGATCGCGCAGCTCGATTTTCTCTGGAGCTTGCGCTGTGAGCGTGGCGACCAGCGCCGCGAAAGGCAGCTTGGTCTGGTCGACGGTGATGCTGCTACCGCAACTGTGTTCGCTGCTACTGAGCAGCGCGGCGTGGGCCAACTGGTCGTTCAGGAACGATTCGTTCTGCTCGATTGACCGCTCACTCGATAGCTGCCACGCGTTGGTCGGGACCTCCATCACGAGCCGCTCCATGAGCGTTGGTTCCGTGGCTGAATCGCGCTGTTGTGGGACGATTTCGGGCTGTTTTGGCACGGTTCTTGCACGCTTGGACGGCTGGAATGTATCGCCAAAGTCCCTCATGTAACCAGTCGCCGCGACGCTCGCGGTGCGCACGCGAGAAGCCACGGGATCCATGGATGATGGCAGCGAGCAGGGCTGATGGATTTTGCCGCGTTTCGGCGCTTTTGAAAATTTCATGCGAAACACAAGCGGGAAATGACCATCACTCTGGTATGCGCTAGGTGTCACTATATGTCACTTCCACGGGGTCGGAAGAAAGTGTAACCTACGGTTACGCTTCCCGTGGGGTGAAAAATGAATGGAAGCATCCGCCAGGGGACCGAGTATGAGGGGAAACAGGAGGAGGACTTGCACCCGGAGCCATATATACCCGCCTACTCCCATGGAGACGTAGAAATGGACGACGCTGCATCAGATGACCCTGATTTCGACGCGCATGAGCCTGGAAACAGCGCGGGAGAAGGCGTCAACGTGCTCAAGTTGCCGTTGCGTGGCGATGACATTCGCACGCTTGTCGGGCTCGAACTGCCGTTCTACTCCACGAATACGGAGCGCGTGATGGAGACTGTGGGCGGGCTCCAGACCATGCAGCAGACCCATGAAAGCAAGAGCCAATTCCTGCCCGTCAAGCTTCGACCAACCGAGCCATCGTGCAAGCCGCTCTTCGCCGACCTCACCAAGACGCAGACCATCTTGCTGCGCGTGCGGCGCAAGAAGAAGACCCACAACGTCAACACCAACACCAACACGAACAATGCGCCAACAAGTAGCAGTACGTCCGACAGTAAGAAACCACCGACAAAGTTCCGATTCCACGGGGAAATCGTCGGCGTCGTGCGTGAGAAATACGTGTGCGAAGGCATGGCCGACTTCCAGTACTTTACCGCGAAGAGATTCCACGCGGACGCCACGGAATCGACGACGCGCCCGCCGCCAACACCAACGATTTCCCTCGACACGCCGACAGTTGGCGACAACTCTACGCTACCTGTTGGATCCTTCGTGCCACCGACAGCGCTGTCCACATACCCAGGCTCATCGTCCCAGCTGGCCATCAAGCAGAGCCTACGCCCGTACCTTCGTGTCCAGGAGGAGAGCGAGCTCGAGATGATCCCAGAGGTCTTCTCCAAGGTGGATCTCCCGCTCAAGTACGAATTCCGTCAGCGGTCCGGGTACCAGCCGACCGAGTCGGCCAAGAAAACGTCGGCGACCATGACGTACCTCAATTTCCACGACGACACGCCCGCGCCCGCGGCGCCCAAGCCAGACAACCCGGTGATTCGTCGGCGGCCCGTGGGCTCGCACGAGAACGTGGACGACGACGTGCTCAAGATTCTACAGGAGAAGCTGGCCCAGAAACCGATCTGGCTGCGGCCCAAGCTCTTTGTCGGCCTGGATTTCATGGAGCGACGAGCGGCGAGACGCATCCTGCGCAAACTGTGCTACGTGTTTGTGGATGGACCGTGGCGAGGCTCGTGGATCCGCATGGGGTATGACCCGCGCAAGTCGGCCGAGTCGGCCAAGTACCAAGTAATCGAGCTGCGCAATAACCGAGAACTCGTGCACGCCAAAGTGACGCACCCAAACCGCAAACGCACCAAGAAATACAGCGGCATCAACCCGAAAGGGCCACGCATCGCCAAGGTCACGCAGACGTCCGAGCACGCCAACTCGCAGGACAACAAGCGTCGCCGGAAGGAGCGATTCCTGCGTGGAGAGACACGAAGGTCCTACCTTGTGGACCCGAACGAGCAACAGCAGCAGCCGCCGCCGGTGCCTGGCAGCCCTGATCCAAGTGTGGTCTCAAATGCGAGTGCGAGCACCGTCGACAAGTTTATGGTGATGGATTCCGACTCGGAGCAAGAGGAATTCGACGGGATGGATGAGGACGGCAAGCAGACGGATGAAGATCAGCGCAGTGTGGCGACGTCCGTGGATTCGAGTGGCGCCAGACGCGAGCGCACGTACGAGATCTTTGGTGTGCCGCTGACCAGTGCGAACGTGCTGTTCCAGCTGGATGAGATCGACGACGAGGAAGTCGCTGCATGGATCGCCCAGTTCAAGCCAGTGGACAAGCCGACGCTTCTGGGAGGGTGGTACTCGACGCACATGTTCCTGCCGCTCCGCGAGATCATTCGGTACCGCATCGCGGCGCTCGTGGGTCGATCCAAAGGCGAACTGGAGACGAGAAGAAAGCGAATCGAGGCACTGAAGAAACAAGCGTTGCGTGATTACAAGGACCAGCTCGCAGGGCGTGAACCAGGAAGTGGGAAGAAGAGTAATGACATGGGTCATGAAGGTGAGGCTGGACAAGATGGAGGCGCTGGACCAGCGGAAAAGGAGGAGACAAAGGAGAGCGAGCCAGTCGATATCATCGAGGACGAAGCGTCGGCACTGGAGGCGGCATTGGCAGCCAGTCACGCAGCAGAGATGAGTAGTTTGCCGAAAGACGGGGCCAACCTGGCGTCTGCAGAGCAAGACAACAACGACGACGAAGAGGACGAAGATGAAGAAGAAGCCTACGGGTCTCAGGATGAAGACGCAGCGGATGCTGCTGCCCACGGCCGCTTGCAAGACACGACACGAAGACGAGACGACGAAGACGAAGAAGATGACGATGACGAGGAAGATGACGAAGATGATGAAGATGAGGAGGACCAAGCCGCACAGAACAAGCGAGCCACGGAGGTCTCCGCAGAAAAAACTAGTGTCCCACCGACACCAGTGGATTACTCGTTCTAAGCAATTCCTTCGAACGACACTTCTGCTGTGTCGGTCGCCTCGTTCTCTGCAGCGGCGGAATGTGCTTTGGGGGGACGCGTTTGTAGCGTTAGGAACCTTGTTACGAACCTGTCCGAACGTGTCCATCAAACCACATTTCAATACTATTATAGTATTTTAATTAAACTTTTCGTCTAACGTAAAGGACCAGTTTAAGAGAATCGACCAGTTTAAGAGAACTGACAATCACTCTTGCCTTGTTACCTCTGATCATATACCTGTTCAAAGCGATACGAGTCACTCTTTTGGCGGGGATCATCCGAGATTCCCCATAAACCTTCTCAAAATAATATATTATCAAATGATAATGCATCAGTTTATACTGAATCTGGTAGATGCTGATTGGTTGAGTTGCCCTAATACAAAAGCCCAGATGCTATCGATTCTCTTAAACTCTGAATCTGGTGGTTTCGACTCTCTTTCATTGCGAACTGTATGACTTGATTATCGACCCTTTTAAAAAGGGTCGAGGGTTGTCCCTTAAACTGATATTTTACATTAATCAGACATTTCAGCGAAGTTAGTTAATTCTTGAATTTGCGAAGTGATGGCGCGAAAGTGGTTGCAGCTCGTGAGCGAGGACGGCAAGGCGCTGACATTGGCGACTTCTGTTGCCTTGGATGTTGAAGACGTGGATAACTTGCGACGTGTGGTGAAGGACAAGTACAAGGACAGTCACCTCGCAGGGATCGCTGCATCCGATCTCACCGTCTTCAACGACTCAGTGCGCGGCGTTCGATGCGAAGCAGGCGTTGGACGCACACGATTTGCTGGTCATATTGATGAAAGTGATACGCTCATGGTGCAAGTGCCTCAAAAGGCTGACAGTGGTATGTCAATGGTACGGCAATGGTTGTGCTTGATGCAATATGGGTTTTGCTGACTTGCGTCCAGACACAGCTTTGGGACACCTATTTCTCGGGCTCTGTGGCATCGAGTGTGTCCTTTGTGTCATCTCTTCTTGCCTCGGTCACTTCCCCAAGCTCAAGTATCCCACCAGCGAAGAAGAAAGTGTAGGATAATTTTTGCTTCTGGAGTCGGCAATCTATCTGATTGCCGTTCTCCTGATGGCCTTGGTGCCGAATGCGTTGACACTCACAGGGTACTGTAGCCCTTCGAGTCCATGAACACTGCACACCAACGTCCGAGCTAATAGGCTGTGAGCTATTGTGCATTTCAAACAAAATTTCAATCCAGGTTTCAAACAATCGTGCACGACTCTGGACCCGCCAACAGGAAACCTGTGTTGTATGGTGAGCTTTGACCAAAACTTCGAGGTTTCCGGATTTTATTTGCCGTTTTTCGCAGTTGAGTGACATTGGAGAGTGACACTGGAATCCAGCAAGACTGTTCAAGTTCAAGGGAGTCCAGTCTGGCCAATCACCGCTCGTCGATCATTGGAGTTCCTGTTTCTCAATCGTGCATCTTGAGCAAATTTGGCTGAAATTCACAATATTATACTGTATTATACCCCGAGTCCATCTGTGGCTCGTGGAACGTGTCTACTTATTCCAGTACATGTTGTCGTTAGGAACCCGGTACGAACCTCCTCGAACGGTCAACCCCAGTGGTGCGCTCCCATTGCCGCCTCGCCCCGCTTCACACCCATGTCGCTGCGCGTGACGCCGCACGAGCTGGCGCTGCTACAGCAGACCCCCGCGCGCATCCGCAACATCTGCATCCTCGCGCACGTGGACCACGGCAAGACCACGCTCAGCGACTCGCTGGTCTCGGCCAACGGCATCATCTCGGACAAGCTCGCGGGCAAGATCCGGTACTTGGACAACACGGAGGAGGAGCAGGTGCGCGGCATCACCATGAAGTCGAGCGCTATCTCGCTGCTCTTCAACAACGAGCCCACGCCCACGGACGCGTCGCCCTCGTCGGAACCGGTCCCGTTCCTCATCAACCTCGTGGATTCCCCGGGCCACGTGGATTTCTCCTTTGACGTGTCCACCGCCGTGCGGCTCTGCGACGGCGCGCTCGTGCTCATCGACGCCGTGGAAGGTGTGTGTGCGCAGACCATCGCGGTGATCCGCCAGGCGTGGGAGGAAGGCATCCGCCCGTGCCTCGTGATCAACAAGATGGACCGCCTCATCTTTGAACTGCAGCTCTCGCCCTACGAGGCGTGCGCGCGGCTCCACCGCATCATGGAGCAGGCCAACGCCGTGCTCAGTGCGCTCATTCGCACCCAAGTACTGACCGACCACGACCGATCCACCGCGCGTACACAGGACGATGCGACGACGATGCCCCAGGCCATCGCGGACCAGGTCACGCAGCTGGAACACGAGCGGCTCTTCTCGCCCGTAAATGGCAACGTGCTCTTTGCAAGCGCGTTCGACGGCTGGGCCTTCAACATTGGCTTCTTTGCCCACGTGTACGCCAAGAAACTCGAGCTGCCCTTCCGCGTCGTGCGCCACGCACTCTGGGGCGAGCACTATTACCACGCCAAGCTCCACAAGATCGTGACCAAGCCACCCACGTCGACGAGCCAGACCATGTTTTGCGCGTGCATTCTCGAGCCCATTTGGACCGCGTACACGACACTCAACCAGCCCGTGACCAGCGACGACGACCTGGAAACAGCACGCAAACTGACGCGCCACTTGCGCGTCGCCAAGCTCGTGAGTGATCGAGAACTCAAGCACAGCGACCGCAAGCTCGCGATCCAGGCTGTGATGCGCAAGTGGCTGCCCCTGGCCACCACGGTCCTCAAGATGGTCACGCGGGCGCTGCCCAGTCCACTCGTGGCGCAGCAGAAGCGCGCTGCCAAGCTCTGCGGCGTGGAGGCTCGTGGACTAGCCGACACGACGATCCGACGCCTGCAAAAGACCGTCTACGACGCGATGGCCCAGTGCGCCACCAGTGACGACGCGCCCGTCGTGGTGTTTATCTGCAAGATGCTCTCGGTCGAGGCCAACGTGCTCTCGGATTTCCACGCACAGGGACTCCAGGCGGACGACCCGGTCTACGTCGCGATGGGGCGTGTGTACAGTGGTGTACTGCGTACGGGGGCGCCAGTGTACGTGCTGGACCCGAAATTCCACGGATTACCTGCGGATGTCGACGCGCTCACGCCGGAATTGGAAGCCACGCTGCTGGCCAAGCTGAAACACGTCTCGCGTCTCCACGAGGGCGAGCTGAGGACCTACATGATGATGGGACGCGAGCTCCACGCACAGGACCAAGTGCCTGCTGGCAATATCGTGGGCATTGTGGGACTGCAGGAGCAGGTGCTCAAGACCGCGACGCTCTCGTCCACGCTGGCGTGCCCGTCGTTGACCAAGATGCCCTACCAGGCCAAGCCGATCGTGCGTGTGGCCGTGGAACCAGAGGATCCTCGCCACTTTGCCGAGTTGGAGGCTGGACTGAGACGCTTGTACCGGTCCGACCCGACCGTCGAAGTGCAAGTCCAGGAGACGGGCGAACACGTTGTGGTGGCGCTAGGCGAGCTGCACCTGGAGCGATGTATCAAGGACTTGAAGGAGCGGTTCGCCAAAGTGGCGGTGCGGGTGAGTGAGCCGCTGGTCGGATTCAAAGAGACGGTGGCCGACGTGTCCACGGCGACGCCCTCGGTGCAGCAGAGCGTCGTGTTCCGTGATCTGCTGGCCACGTCGCAGTCGCAGGCGGTGGACGGGGAGAATACTCGCGTGGCGAGCAACACGACCCAGGACGGGTCGCTCACACTCAAGGTACGCGCGGTGCCGCTGCCTGCGGGCGTCGCAACGTTCCTGGAGGAGCACGTGGAGGAACTGCGGCAGTTGATTGAGAGCCACAAGAAGCACAGTGATGAGGCGACGTCTGTGGCGGCTGATGGGGTGGAGGAGTCCAAACAGGAGGAGGAGGACAGTGAAGAGGAGGAAGAGGACGTGGTAGTGGACGGGGAGGTGACCAAGAGCTTTGTGCAGAAACTGGAGGAGCTGCTGCGTGCCAGCAGCGACAGTTTCTGGAAGACGCTGCCACTTGACAAGCTGTGGAGCTTTGGTCCTCGTCGCGTGGGGCCGAATGTATTGATCAACAACATCCCCACCTACCGCCAGAGTCCTGGCCAGCGACTCTTCTCCACCGCTGATCCAGAGGAGAAGAAGGAGGAGGAGAAGGAGGATCCATTCACGCAGCAGCTCCGCCGTCTCGAGAACTCGATCCTCACTGGCTTCCAAATGGCCACCAGTGCTGGTCCACTGTGTGACGAGCCGGTGTGGGGCGTGGCGTTTGTGGTGGACGACGTGGTCGCCAACGAGAAGGAGAGCAGTGAAGATGGCGAGTCTGTGCCAGCCACCGACGACGACGCTGTGGCTGTGAGCAGGTCCGGACCGATCAGTGGTCAGGTCATGTCGACCATGCGCACGGCATGCCGCGTGGCGTTCATCAAGCAGCCCGTGCGTCTCGTCGAGGCTGTGTACGAGTGCACTGTCCAGTGTGTGGCTGAGCAGCTGGGCAAGCTGTACAGTGTGCTCGCCAAGCGCCGCGGTGATGTCTTCTCTGAAGAGCTGTCGGATGGGTCGGCACTGTTCACCATCAAGGCCCACCTGCCTGTGGTTGAGAGCTTTGGCTTTGCCACAGACCTACGCATCCAAACCTCGGGTGCTGCGAGTAACCCACAGCTCGTGTTCTCACACTGGGTGGTGATGGACATGGACCCCTACTTCCAGCCACAGACAGAGGAAGAGCGCGAGGATTTTGGCGAGCGCGTGTACGAACACAACCACGTGCGCAAGTACATTGAGGCCGTGCGCAAGCGCAAGGGACTCGCGCGCGATGAGAAGATCGTGGTCCACGCCGAGAAGCAGCGCACGCTCGCCCGAAAGAGATAGAGTTGTGAATACAGTACGAATACAGTGCTATCTAAGTTACTACGCAGTAGCATCTCCGTAGCGTCTCCTGTATCAACTGACCGTTCCACGTCGAATTCTGTGACGTGTGTGTCACATGTCACAGATTTATTTCAGTTCAATCCGACAGTGTGATGTGTTTGCCACTCAACCGTTTGATCCAAGCACATCACGTAAATAGGCTGAAGTCGGTGCCCTGGTGCACTGTCGCCGCGTTGAGCACCACAATGAACGACCCCACCAGCTTGCCCTGCAGCATCATCCAGTACCGCTCCAGCACAAACGACAACTGGTACAAAGCAGACATACCGTACTTGCGACGCAGTACGCCGTACATCATCATCAGTGTCACCAGCTCCAGCAGCGCGTTCCAGATCTGGGTCTCCACGACATCATGTGTCATGCTCTGGACCACGAGGTTGTACTTGGCGGTGGGCAGTCCCCATTCGCCACCGAGTAGGAGTAATGCATACAGCAACGGGATCACGGCCTCCATGTACTCGACGAAGAGCAGCACTTCACTCGCGAAGAGTAGGCGGAGCGTCTGTTTGAGGAAGCGGGCCTGGTCTCGTCGTTGGATCACTACGCCATTATAATTATAATAACGCACTCGGTTAACGCTCTCAAATTGGATATGTTCTGGGCTGTTGCCGGTGTATCCTAGGATACCGTACGCACCTTGATGCTGCACTTCCGTTACAACTGATAATAATTTGTTTGGGGTGAAATGACAATTCTACTTTTCATGGAAAGGAAAGTAGAGTAAATTTAACGTGAACACCAATTCATTCTGAACAAAACAATACTAGAATTGCAAGAATTCCATAATTGGCTGTCTCTATTTCCTCGACTTCTTGGTCTGCTTGGTGGCAGGAGCAGGCTCCGCGGCCTTGCGTTTCTCGGACGACGAGCCAGCGGCGGCGCCCTTTGCTTCCCCTTCCTCGGACAACAGCTCGATCTTGAGTTCCTGGCGGTTGCCAAACGTCGTAGCGACAAAGACCTTGACGTGCACGGGGTCAAAGACCTTGAGCAGCCGATCATTCTGCTTCTTGAGCACGAGCTCGTGGCGAGTCGCATCGTACACCACGTCCTCTTCCTCACTCTCCTGGCCTTTACCGGTCAAAAAGACCATGCCTTCGATACCAAAGCGAGGTAGCAGCACACCGATACCGTTGTTCTTGACCTTGGTGATCACAGCGTCCGCTTCGGTTGGGAACTGTTGGAAGTAGAGCAGCGTGTGCAGTGTGACCGAGGCACGACCAGCGAGTTGCGCGGCGTGGTGGCGGCGATTGAGCTGCTCGGCAATCTCGTGGAGGTGCGACTTGTTCTCGAGGTAGCTGGGCAATGGAGTGACGCCGATGGCCGCGGCCAGTAGGCGGTGGACCACCACATCAGCATAACGACGAATCGGCGACGTGAAGTGCGTGTAGATTGGAGCAGCAAGGCCGTAGTGGTGGAACTCGGACGGTGTGACTTCGCCCGAGCTAAAGTACGCCGCTGGCATCATGCACCGCGTACACAGGATGCGCAGCAGCTTGTTGAAGTACGGGTTCTTCTTCTGTTTCTTGGTGGGCTTCTTGCTGGACACGGCGACGTCGTGTGCGGCATCAAGCGAGTCCTGGAGCTGGCGCGAACTGTCCACGTGGAGCTCCACGCCCACGGCTTTCGCCTGCGACTGGAGCAGCTCGAACTGGCGCTTGGACGGAGCCGGGTGGCGACGCAGCATCGAGAAGGTTGGGAAGTGGCGAACGATCTTCTTGGCGACCGTGATGTTGGCGAGAAGCATAAACTCTTCGACGAGGGCGTTGGTATCGCGCAGCGTGTACATCTGCACGTCCAGCGGGTTCTGCGTCTCGGTATCAAGCACGAACTTGACCTCAGGCGACGCGAGCGTGAGCGCACCAGCGTCGATACGCTTCGCTCGTAGTCGAGTCGCGATCGCGTGCAGCGTCTTGATGCCACTGCCCAGGATCTGGCGCTTCTTCTCGTCAGAGTCACTCTCCTCGGTCGTCTTCTTCTTTGGCTCGGGCTGACCCATGACATGACCAGCGTCTGGGTCATCCAGGAACACTTGTGCTTCCTGGTACGACAGCGATGCCATGGAGCGAATGATACTCTTGCAGAACTGAACATCCACCACTTCAATGTCACGCTCGCCTGAAAACTTGAGCTCCCATAGCACACTGAAGGCAAAGTGGTCTTCGGTCGATGTCAGCGAACACAGCTTGGTGGTGAGCAGGCCTGGCAACATGTCCAATCGTCGGTCCACGAGGTACGTCGACGTGCCACGGTCCGCGGCTTCCTCGTCCAGCGCTGAGCCTGGCTTGACGAAATGGGTGACGTCGGCGATGTGCACACCGACTTGCAGGTTGCCATTCGGCAGCTCGCACACGTGGAGCGCGTCATCGATATCCTTACAGTTGGGAGGATCGATACTGCACACGGGCAGTCCACGCAAGTCGCGACGCCCACGTGAGTTTTCTTCCGTGATCACCCAGTCCTCTGGGGGTAGGCACTTCATCACTTCGTCACTGAATTGGCTGGTCGGAATGTCGTGCTCGATCAGCAATACGCTCGTCTCTGTCTCTTTATCGCCGATCACACCGAGTGTCTTGACGTAGTGGCCCAGTGGGAACTTGGAATCAGCCGGCCACGAATCGATCGCGACCAAAAGACGCTTGTCCATCAGCGTCTCGGCCTGGCGCGTCTGGATCTTGATCTTGGGCACCTTGCGATCCACTGGCACCACCAGGAACGACGTGGCGCTGGTGACCGCGCCGGGCGTGCGTGGCGGCTCCAGCGAGCCGCAGTACTTGCGCCAGTTGCGTTGAATGATACCCACGACCTTACCCGCTGGCTTGATGGTCAGGTCGGTCTGCAGCAGCGCCACTTGGTCTGGCGATACCGTCGGCTCCGCGATGCCCACTTGGTTCTCATCGGCCTTCTTCTCATCTTCATCCTCGTTGGTTTGATCCTCATCATCATCTTCTTCATGATCTGCTGCGGCCTGCACAGCGAACGCGTCGGATGGCTTCTTCCACTGCGTCTTGGGCAGCAACTGGATCGCAACCACATCGCCATCCATCGCTCGGTTGATATGCTCCCGTCCCTGCAGCAGCACGGGGATCTTGGCACCGTCTGGTCCATGGATCAGCACGTGGCACTCGAGCCAGTGGTCGCGGTTGCATCTGATAACACCCTGGAAGAACCGCTTGTTCTTGATCCCCGCGAGCACCTCGGACATCGGTAGGTGCTCTGGATACAGCGACTTGCGGCGCTTGCCTGTGGTCGACACACCGTCTTTGATCTCTTCCGTCGAGGTTGTCGCACTGGTAGACAGTAGATCGCGCAGCTCCGGACACGTCGTCTCCACTGGCGCCAGGAAGTCAGCGATGGTCACACCGTCCTGCACACCGTACTGCTTGGCCACAGCCAGGTCCTGCTCGTCATTGGCCACGAACACTACGCGAATGTCGCGGAGCTGCAGCTCTTGGAGGTGGTCGGCGTACCACTTCCACGCGACCGCGACGGCGCGGCGATTGCGGGCATCCTCACTCTCTCTATCGCCAGTGGCCAGCGTCTGCTTCTGCACAAAGCTGGCGCGGTGGTGCTCGTTGGCGAACACGACGAAGCGCCGGTCGGCGTTCATGAGCAGCGCGCGCAGGCGGTTGTACACACCGAGGTCGTGGCGCTTGACGAATTCCCAGACTGTCTCCAGGACAATCACGTCGGCAAAGACCTCGTGGCCGAGCTTCTTGCGCGACGAGAACTCGAGCACGTCCATCTGACGCAGCACGAGCTCCATGGAGGGCAAGAGGTACACGTTGTCGCGCGGCGTCGCCGACAGAATCGCCTTGGAAGTGCCCATGACGTGGGTCGCCGCCGACGTGTCATTCTCGGTCAAGCAGAGCGCGCAGTGCGGCAGCGAACAGCTCAAGTCGTCGCGCAGGTAGCGCTCGCGCACGGTTCGGATGATGCGCCCGCGCTTGGTGGCGAAGTTGCGCTCGTCCACGGTCCACAGCGGCGCCGAGAGCTCGGTCGTGGCCATCGTGATGTCTTGGAGGGTGTTGTTGCCTTTGGACAGACATCACCTCCAATGGATGGAGGACGGGTACTGTGGATCCTTTGTTACGAGATGGTTACACTGTGGGTTACTGTTTATGCTGTATTAAGGGTTTTGAGATTTTGCGGATTTGAATTTTGAGAGAAACGAAAGCACGGCGCGCAAGCGTCGAGACAGGAACCACCAAGAAGATGACACGTGACGACACAGCAGAGGACCCAGCGCTGCAGCAGGTGAGCGTGTGACTACCTTTACTAGATGCCCCTCTACCCCTTGTGTATGTGCTGACGTGTGTTCTGTTCCTATACCGACAGGACGATTTTCAGACCACCGACAGTGTGGTCATGTCTTCACAACCAGACAGCGTTGACGACTCACAGACAACGTTTTTCGCTGGGGCGTCACGCCTGGGATTCAAGGGTATTTGCCGCCCATCCAAGATCCCTCGACTGACCCAGCAATCGAGTGGTGGCTCGATCACAGGCGATTATCCTTTTCGAATTGGTAGCCAGAGTGGACCGGTGTCCGTAACCAGCGGCATGAGCAGTCGGGACACGACGCCGTTCAACTCACCGATGCGACCGTCGAGGTTACGCGAGCCGAAGCGTATCCCCAGTCGTAAACGCCCACGCGAAGAGCTCAGTACCATGATGGACACGGTGACCGAGAGGTTGCAATACTCCCAGGATATGTCGGTGGTGAGCTGCAGCCAGACGACGCAGGACGATACGTCGTCCGTATCTTCTCGACTGAAGACACAAGATGACGAGGCGGAGTCTGTGTACGATACACGGTCTGTGGTGAGTCTCCACGATGAGGGTGACGAGCAGCAACGTGTTGACCAAGAGATCGCAGTGGCGAAAGCATTGAGGAAAGATCTGCTTCGAGACCGAGCGCGGTTGAATCTCAAGATATCGAACATGAAAGACGACATTGACTTCTACTATGAGCTGCTGGTTCGTATCGAGCGCGTGGTGGTGGTCAACAAAGAGCGTGTGGGCAAGTCAGATCGGTGCACTCTTGACCGAATCCAGAAGATCATCAGTGCCAAGCAAGTGGCGCAAGAACCGATTGAGATGACCAGCAGCAAGCGAGCAGAAGAACTTGTTCAAGACAAGCAAGTTGATGAAGAATGAGAAGCCTGGTACCCGCACGTTCTCTGCCAACGGCATCGAGCCCTTGCGCAGAGCAACCACTGTCGATGATGAGCTTCGCCTCGGCCAAGTGCACCGATCTTCTCTTCGTGATCGATGAAGAACATCTACATGACGACGACAACGACACTCAGTGATCAAGCCCAGGCTTGACAACTTATACCTGTACACTCACGTCGACGCTCTTGTTCCTGATCACGTCAATCTGATCAGCGAACGCGCCAGTGACCAACGTGACGTGATCCCGTAAGCCAGCGAAGGCGACCATCTCCTCCACGACGTCTGTACACTCGGGAGCGAACGCGAACGAGAAGAAGTGGGACTCTGGGCCAGCGACTTCACACAGCAGCGCCGCGAACCGCACGGCACTGCAACCAGCGCCCAGCTCGACCATCACCAGCGGCTTGCACTCGCGGATCTTGGCGTCGAGAATGGCGCCCTTGGTCGGCCCCACCTACGTCACGAACTCGGCGGCAGCGAATGCATCGATCGCTGCGACCACGGACGTTGGTACTGTACTTGCGACGGCGCTTGCCATCTAGGTCGAAAATGCGGATGAACACTCGGTGGAAGAATGCGAACATGGCGAGTACAGTCTGTAGGATTTGATTATGCTGGTGGCCTTGGCTCAGCGCTGTGATCCTGACACGGTGGCACGTGCTCAAGATTTGCCCCTCTCACGATCAGCAGCATCCTGTCCAACGCCAGCATGCACTCATTGATGTGCATCATTCTAAAACCTCTTTAAATGCATTTTAGAGTGATGGTTGTACTGAGGTTCATTTAGTGTCGTGACTTCAAAGCCTTCGATAATCGATATTGGTCATTAGTGGGTTCCCATGTGTTTTCAGAACGGAGCTCTTCAAGGTCCAAGCTGACTCGTGTGGCCGATTCAACCGAGGTATTCCGAGACCATCACGGCGTCCTTGTGCTCTCCGCTTGGACCCATCGCGAATGGAGCCAGCGTGCTCATGAACTGCGGGTGGTTCTCCAGAAAGTCGACGTAGTCTGGCGCCCCAGGGATCCACACATTGTCGGCGGCGAGGATGGAACCTTTGCGCAGCGTGCCGCTCTCGAGAATGAGCTTGGCGTCCGACACGTAGAGCGACTTTTCGTGGTCGATAAAGTACATCTACAATAGATAGAGGTTTAGAGTGGCTGCAGTCAAACAGAGGAGAAGTGTATGACGTACATCGACGGTCTTGCCCTTGAGTTCGTGGATGTTGTCGGCGAACGGCCCGACAAACACTGTCACCTGGTTGGAGAGGCCAGCAAACGCCACCATCTACAGCCACTAATCAGTAGCCAATGGATCTGGGATTTGATACCAACACTACATACCTCTCGCACGATCTCGGCAAACTTGGGCGAGTATTCAAATGCGTAGTAGTGCGAATCTGGGCCGGCGGCGTCGCGCTGCGCACTGGCAAACTTGACTGCGCTATAGCCAGAGTAGGACCCCAGCTCGGCCATCACGAGTGGCTTGCGGTTGCGGATGTGCTCCTCCACGTGGCCGCCCTTGTTTGGACCGACGTTCATCATGCGGCGCTTGGTGCAGAATTCATCAATGGTCTCGACGACCGACTGTGGGTTGCCCTGCTCAGCGTGCTCCTTCACGTACGCAAGGCAGAGCGGCGGACTCTCCTCCACATTGCGTCGCCACTCTTCACGGTCTCCGCCTGGGCCTCGTGGTGGTGAGCTCATCGGTGGTGGTCTGTGTGTACTGAAGCGTGTGCCACGGCGCGACTTGAGGAATGAGCCGAGGCCAGCGCGGAGCATTGCTGCTGGACAGGACGAAGGCACTGGATAAGTGATACTGCAGAGTGGAGCGAGCTCTGGCTGTGTGGTCGCGACCAGAGCGCGACGTCACGTGGTAAAGCGCTTCACGAATTGCGATCTATCGCTATCGCTCGATAGGTAAATTTACGGCGGTCGCAACCATCATTGCGTTGCGGCACAAGGTCGGGTTGGATTGCTTACATACCTCTTTGTTTTGATATCACCGCGCGGCTTTGTCACATCAGTATCATATAGTCACGTTGAAGACCTCTAGGAATGCATAGTTGAGGCTGGGATGGAAAATGATCAAGCGTTGCGGAATGTTTGCGGATTACTCTACCTGTCGTCACCATGTTGGCCGACACCGCAACTCCGACAAGAGTTGAAGAGAAACTTGAAGAGAAACGGAATCTGCTTGACGAGGTCCTGAACAGAGTACAGTACAGTACACTCACTGCGTTCATGGGCCATGAACGGCTACAAGACTGCTCCCTCTGATAGGGCTGCATATCAGAGGGACCCGCTGATACGCAGCTCTCCATGATGTCTGCTGTACGGGTGTGTGCCCAAGAATGCATGCTCGGGTCGACAGCCTCCTGCGCAGTCAGAGTGTGAAATAAGAAGAAGCAGGATAGCGACCGAACTCCTCCAGCGCCTTGGCACAGATCCATCGCTGTTGTGTTTGCTGGCAGTCATGATTGACATGCCTCACATGCACGGATGGACTCGTACGCAGCGTGACAGAAAGCCAACGCAGGTGATAGCCACTTGACTTGTCCGCTCCAGATTCAAACGGCTAGTGACCATACGTTTGATCCCGTCTTCTGGCCATTGCCCGTCATACGAACGCTTGAGACCGACACATTAGATTCGAATCGTGTAGGCGTCTTCGACAGGATTCTTATCCGTCCTGCGCTACGTGGTCATCGTCGATCCCTCAATCGGCTGACTACAGTACCCGACTGACGATCCAACCGACTCGGTTGACCGACTCAGCGGTCGTTTCCGACCCACGAGTCAGCCAGCCTTCACAGACACCCGACTCCGTTAACATGCCAAGAATACCATACGTACTTGGGAATCCATCTCTGACCTTCTCGTCGGTGGCTAAACATGGATGGTGGGTCGGACATAGGAACCGCCTTATCTTGATCCACTCCACAAGTGCACATCACAGACGCACGTGTCACCATCGCGTGAGATCTGGCTAGCTGCGCGACTCGACGCGACATTGGAGATCGACATGTACGAGCTGCGACCCAAACCGACCACAACTGCGACCACCACGGCGTCGACCGCAGCAGCATCGCCAAGTCGCCTGGACTCGACACGCTCGCGGATCTTTCCTGGTGGTACCAACGACCGACGCTCTACGATGCAAACCCGTGAGAGCGACGCCAACAGCGAAATCCCACAGCAAAAACACCAGCCGTCTCGCTTCGAAATCTGGTGGCGCGTCGCACAGCGGCGATATGCATTCTGGGGTCGGTACTCGATCGGCAAGCTCCAGGCCTTTAGCGACTACCGGCAGCTCCACTCTATCCAGCGCACACTCACCATCATCGCATGCACAGCGTTGCCGTCAATCGTAACAATCGTGTCACTACTCGGCATGCCACTCGTGTCGCCGATGCTCGGCCCAGCACACAACGCCAACGCTTTTCTTCGGTCCTTCATCTCCCACATCGGCGCTTCATTCTGCATCACGCTGGTGATGAAACAAGCACTCGAGTTCAACGACCGTGTGTACCCGTACTGGTGGTGTCTGCTCATGGCGTGCCTTGCCTCGGGTGGCAACGAGGTGCTGTGGACTGCACTGTCGTTTGGATGGCGGTTCCCGATCCCATTCCGTGAACTGTTGTGTGCTGGTACTTGGTTCGTCAACTTCTTTCTGGTCCACTACGTCACCATGCGCAGCCACTTTGCACTCAAGAAGCGACGCATGCAGATCTACCTACCGGTGTTCACCGTGCAGTTCTCCATGTTCTACCTGTTCGTAGGACTCGCTGTCGTGTTCTCACGCGTGGGGCTAGCACTGCAGATTTTGCTGATCGTCATCGTGCCGCCCATCAAGATGTGGGTCAAGCGCCTCGTGTGGCGACTCACTAAGCAGCTCCAGGACCTGAGCACCGACGTGACCGTGTGTGTGGTAGAGATCACAGCGGCGATATACCAGTGCCTTGTGATGCAATACGCGGCGTCGCCTGTGATCCCCGTGTTCTTCTTCTTCGCTGATTTCGTTCAGGCAGCTATCGAGACCGCGCTGTTTGTCGACCCCAGCTTCCTCATACGTGGCGAAACAGCGCTGGTGGTCGCGATCGACATTGTCGCCCACGCTCGCGTCGTGCAAGACAAACAGCAGAACGAACAACAGCAGCAACAGGGAAGTGCAGCGTCCAATGCAGCAGATGATAAGCCACCGTCCTCACCACTTGATGCGTCACCCAACCGGACCGTGACATCGGCCAAGTCTGTGGCACGCACCCCAGAGGGAGGCCGTCGCTCGGTCGCTACGTTCGACTCGCCGATGCCAATCGGTGCAGATGACTCGCGTCACCACTCGTTTCAGCGCAACACCAACTCGACTGACTTTCTCCACCGACTCCATGACTTCAAGCCGCAGTCTCAACCTATTGTGGAGCAGCCTGCCTCGCCCGCAGTAGATGGCTTGACGATTCCTCGTTTCGCTGACGCCAAGCTCTTGACTCAATTGCTGCGTCTTCTCTTCGCCACCGAGATGCTGCTCTTCGTCGAGTTCATAGAGGTCGTGATCGCAGTCATTTACATCGTCGTCTTTGGCCTGGCACACGTCCTACCTGGTGGCGAGTTCATGCTGCCACTGATTGGCATGGACAGCGACACTTTCAGCCAGTCCATGATCAATGCCGCCGTCTACCTCGCGCTCGAGATCTTCTCCTTTGCCGTGATGTTGTGGCTGCTGCAGCACAAGTGCGGGCTCTCGACCGTGTACCAGATCGCGTACGTGGTCGAGCACTATTGGATGACGATCCAGGGCAAGATCGTCGCATGCCTACTGCTGCTACTCAATCTCGCGACCATTCACCAGGGCACTGACTTTACCTTCAAGTTCGTGTACGACATGTGATCCGGTAGCGATCATTTCGTATCACAATGCATTAACATGATACCGAATACATCGCATGCATCCATGGCACCACACCTAGACTTGAGCACAACACGGTTCTTCAACTCGGCCAGAACTGCATCACTAAGTAAATAGGCTGAAGTCGGTGCCTTGGTGCACTGTCGCCGCGTTGAACACCACAATGAACGACCCCACCAGCTTGCCCTGCAGCGTCATCCAGTACCGCTCCAGCACAAACGACAACTGGTACAACGCAGACATACCATACTTGCGACGCAGCACGCCGTACATTATCATCAGTGTCACCAGCTCCAGCAGCGCGTACAGCAGCGCGTTCCAGATCTGGGTCTCCACATCGTCATGTGTCATGCTCTGGACCACGAGGTTGTACTTGGCGTTGGGCAGTTCCCATTCGCCACCGAGTAGGAGTGCATACAGCAACGGGATCACGACCTCCATGTACTCGACGAAGAGCAGCACTTCACTCGCGAAGAGCAGCTGAAGGGTCTGCTCGAGGATGCGGGCCTGGTCGCGGCGATTGATCAAGAGCCCGTCGATCACGACAGCACCAAGAAAACGACGAATGCGGCGGCGGCGGTTGATTGGCACACCCGAGGTAGAAGTCGTCTTCCCAGCTTGGAGCGCGTACTGTCGAGCGCGATGGGATCGGTGCTGCGTCACGGCGTCACTAGGCGACTCGAACTTTGCTCCGTGGGTGTCCTGAGAATGCTGAAAGAACCTGCTGTCAACGACGACGGTCGATTTTCTTGTGGACAAAACATGCGTCACTAGGAGTGCTCCCAACACATGCGTGAAGAACCGTGGCCAGGTCTGTCGGACGTGGGTGCCTCGGACCGACGACTTTACGTGCACGTGTGCATCACTCGCAACACTATCGTCGGTGTAGAAGCCGCTGAACACTTTTTCGTCTGCTTCCATCGAGGAAGCGACTGGAACCACGGTACCATTCGCAACCGCATTTGCAGAAGACTTTCCGCTGTCATTCGATCGCCCTTGCGACGACTGGAGTTGGACCTGATCCAAGTCAAGCAGCCGCCGCCGCCGACTGCCTTTGATCTTCCGGTCTCGTACCGTGGTTCGCTCGATGTACACCGAGCATCCCTTGATTGTTCTGGTCGTGCCTCGGCAAATCGTGGCGGTGACCAAGTCCATGCTGTTCGTCTCGCTGAGATTACCGGAGCTCGTTGGAAGAGGGAAGATCAATTTCCGTGCGAATGCCGCGGTGCCCCCAGTCTCGGAGGCCGACGCGGTGGGTCCTTCGTCGTCGATCGTTGTCCCCACGGAAAGCGTCTCGGCATTCGAGCGCGCAGTCGTCGAGGTGGTAGTGCGCCGGTCGGTGGCGTGCGACACGGAGCTCTCCACGATCTTGAGTGCCGTCAGCAGCGTCCGTCGGCCGTCGCCCAGGTACTCGAGATGCATGTACACGTGGACTTCGTGCAACGCCTGCAGCACGTCCGTCGCGATCATGAGCGCGTTTAGCATGGGGGAGGTGACAAACTGGAAACACACTGTCTGGCACAGCGACCCGGAGATCTCGAGCATGCAAATTGTCACGTCGGTCGAGATATCGTCGAGCTTGCGTGTGTACTTCCACACGATCTGTTTGAGCGCGATCTTGATGAGTGGGAACGCCAGGATCATGATAATCTGCGGTACAAGGTCGAGGTAGGCAAAGCCGATCGATAGCCCGAGGAAGAAGTAGAAAAGCACCATTTGCACCCCAGCGATGGGTAGGTAGAGCTGGAGCTGACGGCGTCGCCACAGTTTGAGCATGGCACTGCGCGCAAAGATGTAGTTGTAGAGACACAACGATACCGAAAAAATGGGCAAGCCGATCATTTCTCGAAACGGGACGGGAAAGCGCCAGTAGAATGCCAATGGGATGCACACTGCCTCGACCGTCAGCGACGTCATGGCGCCGATGACACCGATCATCCAGAAGGGGTACTCCTTGTCCGAGAGCGACAACGCCTGCTTGATGGGCAGCAGCACCAAGGAAGCCATCAATGCGTGGGAGAGAGTGGACCGGACGAATGCGATGCTGTTTGCACGCGGCCCGGCAGCTGGGTCATGCAATGGTACAATGTCCATTGCGATCAATGCGAGCAGTGTGGGCACCGGCGTGAGCAGAAGCACCGCTGCAACGCGGAGGGGACTGGCGGTGCGCTGGTACTCTTCGAACAGGTGCAGTTTCTCGATCGAGTATCGCCCGAGGTACTGGGGCTCGCCGAGCCCAGGTATGGTGCATTGGCAGTGCTGCATGCTCGTGGGGGCGACTGAAAATAGGCGAGTGTTTGTGCCTTGCCATTTAATTCAGAAATCGACCCGAAGACATGGAATCTATTCGTGGAGGCACACAAGATCACGTGGTTGGGTGAGTCCAAAACCAGTACATATGGGTGCAGTATCTCTGTGCTTGAACCTTACCGGTACCAGGCCGGTGAAGCTGGTAAGTAGTACCAGCTTCTCCAGCCATCATGAAACCAACCAAACTTGGGGCCAGGATCTATAGTAGTCAGCAGCTCGGGCGGTTTCCAATCCTTGTCGGTTGACAGGACGGGTGTGGGTTTGTATTGGTGGGTGGATGTGAAATACAGTCAGCTCCACCGAGAGATCGCGCCGAGTCGTTCGAGAATCACGCCGTAGTCGTATGTAAACGTAAAGTCGACGCCTTGGTGCACCGTCAGCGTCAGCCACACGACGATGAGTGCGCCCGTCATCTTGCCATACAAAACCTTCCAGTAGTTTTCGAGGATGAAGCCGAGGAGGTGGAACACGGAGATGCCATACCGCCGCTTCATCACGACGGCGATCATGCACATCGAGAGGGACTCGAGCGCCGCGTACGCGAACGAGCCCGAGACAGCGGACAGCATATCGTCCCGAGACATGCCGATGAAGAGGAGATTGTAGCGCGCGTTGTGTAAGTGCCACAGTACACCGACGACGAGGCCTGTGCCACGAGATAGATGAGTACAATATCAACACACACACACAAGCGTCGCCTATCCACCAACTCACCATAGACCGAAGGCAACACGACCTCGAAAAACTCGGCGAAGACCAAAACCTCGCACGAAAAGAGCAGTTGCAGCGTCTGTTCGAGCACACGCGCCTGGTCCTTGCGCTCGATCGGTATGCCGTCGATCATCACCCGCGACGGTTTCTCACCGCGCGCCGCCGCTGATGCAACCAGGTCGCAAACTTCCACGAGCGATTGCCGCGTTTCCGACTGGCGGCGGGTACCCATCGGTGGAGTTTCTGGTGAGGCGTTTGCATCGTCGTGCCTTGCAATGGACTCGGCAGCCACGCCCTCCACGCTACCGGGATGGATCACTGCGCCCCCACGTTTGGACGGGCGACGTTTGATCGAGTCCGACCGGTTCACGATTCGTGGGTTGCTTCCTGTCTTCCCACCACCATTCGCTAGGTCGGTACTACTAGCGCTTGATTGAATGAGCGCACCCATCAAGGAGTTGTTCCGTGGCACTTGAGCAGGCGGTGGCACCGGGTCGTACACCGAGAAGGCAAAGTTGGAGTTCGAATGACCGACTTCATGGAGCGAGATCCGTCCAAGCGTGGAGGACTTGTGCTGCAGCGGAGGAAGCGCGTATCGCTTGGCCGATGAAGGGATCGGGCCAGCCGTCGGCGAGGACACTGATCCCTCTCTGAACGAGACCGACACTCGTCCGCGTCGAGTGGACTCCTTGTCACGAGGGCTCATGTCCGTATTCGGGAGCTCCGGCGACGCGGATGCTGAAAGTACGTCCGCCTCTGTGGTTCCACGAGCTGCTTGCAACGAGACCTCGACGGAATCACTTCCTCGGACCGGAGTCGTCGTCGTCGTCGGCGGCGCGTCGCCGTCCGCATGTGCCTGTGGTTCCTCGTTCGACTGAGCGTCCACGTCGAATCGATACTGTTTCAAGTCGAGAAGGCGCAGCGACTGCATCGTCTTGATCATCCTCGGCTTGATGAACACCGATGAACCAGTCCCCGCCTGGAACTGTGGGATCAACGACAACTTTGGCGCGGTCTCGGACCTACGACGAGTCTTTCTGTCTTCACTACTCCTGGGAAAGACACCGCTGATCACAATGCGCACGGCGGTCTGCACTGTCGACACTCCGTCCGTGATGTACTCATGGAGCACATACGCGCGGACTTCGTACAGCGCTTGCAGTGCATCGACGATGAGAATCACAAGCTGCAGGCTCTGGGACTTGGCGTACTGGAGACACACGGTTTGATACAGCGCCCCCGTGAGCTCCACAAAGCAGATCGTCACATCCGTGGACAAGTCATCCAGTCTCCTCGCCTGGGACCACACCACGCGCTTGATCAGCATCTTGATGAGTGGAAACGCCGCGACCAAAATGATCTGCGTGGTCGCCGAGATATACGCGAAGGCAGCCGCGAGACTCAGAAAACAGTAGAACGTCGATAGCTGGATAATGACCATCGGCAGGTAGTAGCGCAGCTTCGCGAGCTTGCGCTTGAGTTCTTCCCGGCCAAACCACCAGTTGAAGAAGAGGACCGCTGCACCGAACCACGGGATCGCCGTGACTTCTCGGAAGGGTACCGGGAACCGCCAAACAAACACCGCGGGGATGCACAACAGCTCGGTGGCGATGGAGACACCGATGCCGATGCGAGCGATTCCCCACAACGAATAGTACCGATCTCCCAAGTGGAGCGCTTGCTTGGTTGATAACAGGATCATGAATGAGAGAACGGCGTGGTACACAACCGAGCGGGCGAAAGCTACTCCATTCGCAGCGGGGCCGAGGCGCGGATCCTTCATGGGCACGAGATCCATCGAGAGCAGCACGAAGAACGGAGGAAGCGGTGCCAGGAGTAGCATGGTCGCGACACGCGAGGAGCTCACAGTCGACTGATAATGATGGAACGCACAGAGTTTCTCCACCGAGTAGCGGCCAAGGTACTGGTGCTGCGTCTTCCACGCGTGGAAGCGAGCAAACACTTGGACGACGCTGTACAACGGGGAATGCTTGACTTCTGTCTTCTTCGTCGACGCGCGCGGCTGTGGTGGCATGTTTGCGATCAACGAGAGTGTTGTTGTTCTTGTCGAGCAACGCGAGGCCCTCGTCGTTACTCTGATGGTCGCGCACGGAAATCGACTTGAGGATTGCTCGTGCGGTCGTCGTGGTCTGCTTTGGTATGGGCATCGGACGGCCGCCATGAATAGTGGATGCGTCGGACAAGACCCGTGCCGACGCGGGTACTATTTATTTTCTGTTGCCAGACACTGACACATCTGTGATCTGTAATACTACTGATAAAATGTTGGAGGATACTGAATAACAAAAGGAAAGAGAATAACAGGAGTTCAATGCTGAACCGACTAGCAACAGCACTTCAATGTTGAAGTGATGAGATCGTGAGTCAACAATGTAGCATTTGATCGAGCAATGTGGAATGCCTTCTAAGCGGAGAAGATGTTCACTCCAAGTTCGTGCGCGTTGCAGACCGCCACAGCAAGCTCGTGCGCGTTGTATTCCCTCGTGTCACCGTCCGCAAAGTGTGCAGTCCAAACGTACTTGCCGTCATCCAGTCAAACAGACGCGACAGTAGCGATGAATGCTTCTTCTCGCGTACGGCCACGTTCCGTGACCTCGAACTGCTCTACTATTTGCCAACGGAGAGCCGCGCCAGGGCGCTTGATGAACAGATTATCCTGCTCACGCTCGTTCTCGATGACCTGAGCGGGCTCACGTGATTTTGGTCGCCCTGGGCGCCGTCGGACTGGCAGATTTGTTAGCAACCGATCGACTGCAATCGCTCCCTTCAGCGCTAGCGTCGCGAACACGTGCGAACAGGACCACCCCGTGTGTACGTGAGCTTTGCAGGTGCAGCTGAGATGCTCACGTATCCAAGTGATCTGCAAAAGGTAAAGACTTAGCACTGAACGTGAGCAG
>JAADXF010000059.1:0-55475 GCA_023337575.1 Pythium chondricola
TCAGCTTTGGTCTCCAGGGCACGCTGTATGGCCTCGTCGCTGGTATGCTCATGTGCATCACGGCCAAGGAGCTCTTCCCAGGCGCCTACCGCTTCGACCCGTCGGGCAAGTACTTTGTGCCTGCGTTCTTCGCCGGCATGGGTCTGATCGCGTTCGGTTTGATCATCCTCCACTACGCTGGCTCGGGATAAGTGTCCGCGCGATATGCCCGTTTCGCTAGTGTACAGTGTCTTCAATAAAATCCTTCATGCTAACCTCAGATGACTGGCCATTTTGTGTTAGCGCATTGCTACAACACACATGCTGCTCTCTCATGTCGAACGGAGACACAACCAGCTTGGTGACCTCCTATGCTTGTCACTGCACGGGCGCGTTCCACGGAAGAAATCGCGGCGACGATTTCTTTCGCAGCTGCCACGACGAGTCCTGTTGTACAGTCTGTAGAGCGCACACTTCGCCCCCACTGTACTGTACCGTACCGGTACCATACTGAACCCGTGCTGGAATGGCGACTCAGCACAGGCAAGGGGCAGTGTATGTTCAGTACCGTTCGGTACAGTAGTGAGATCTGTATGCTGCACCATCCAGTGGATCCACCAGGTGCAGATCGATTCAATCCCACGTACCCATGACGATAGTGGCGTATGGTGCCCCTGGTCGTGCCCAGACTGTAGAGACAACCTCACTACAATCATTTGCTGTGGGTCCACGAATCCATCAAGTCGGATCCGTGACTCACACGAAATGCACGGAGCGATTTTGACGGTGTACACCTCGACGCAGCTGATGAGGCACGCACATCCAGACCTTGCGTGACGCAGCCACAGTGTGGCAGTGAGGCCTACACTGCAACGAATGAAGCCACGTGGGAGAATCGAACGCTACAGGTGTGAGTGCTTCGTGCGCAATTGGCCCATTCGGTGGAACATGTTGGTTCGGGTGGATTCGCCGCCCGCCCGACTCGGGTGGGCGGGCCGACTGTTGGCGGGGTCATTTCTCCTTCAAGATTTGGAGCTGCCTGGTGGGTCGCAGTTATCAGGGGCCTGCTCGCGCCTTTTCGGAACCAGCTCGCACTGTTCCAGCACGATGCAAGGCACGTTCCAGCATGAGTTTTTTTGGCCGACGGAGTCCCGCTGAGTCTGGTGTCTCTGTCCGCGAACTAACGCGGCCATGTGGCATACTGGAACAAAAGCACCGCATGCTTTTCGTGTTCCCGGCTGGGGGAATGCTCGGTGGCACCCGTTCAACTGGCTGTTGGCTCGTCGATGCAATGCCTTGAATCAAGCCGGAGCTGTCCCCCGTCCACTCGGACAAGAACACCCGAGGTTTTTTGGGGCTGGCTTGGTCTAAACTAGGGGAAGGGGTGCTACGCTATTCTTGCCACCTGGTGGGGTGATTGTTGGCATCGGGCTAGGATGCTCTCTTCCGGCACGGCGGTGGAGCTTCGCTGCATGATCAGGACGCCAAGCACGGTCGCGGAACTCGAACGGCGCATCCATTTTGAGAAAGTCGTTCATAGCGCACCCGACTGCTCGCTGCATTTGTCGTAGTGTGTGGACGGCGCCACGGCGACAGACCCCCACCAGCAAAAGGTCTCTTGCCTTGTACGCACCTCAATTCACGATGGACCCGCGCAAGCCAAAGCAGGAGGACGCAGAAGAGAAGGATGAACAGCAGCAGACGACGACCACCACCAATGCGAACGCGGAAGAGAAGCCGGCGCTTCGCACCGCGGCGGGCGAGGGTGAGAAGCGCGTGTTCGGCCGCCTTGGCGTGGACGATGAACCGGACCAGCTGCAGTACCGGTCGATGGTGGCGGCGATCGCCCCGCCAGCGTTCGGCATGGGCGCGATCAGCGGTCGCCCTCTGATGCACGGCGCCGGCGTGCCCAGCATGTCGGGCTACTCGAACATGCCGGCGCCGCTGTCGTTCGCGAATGCCAAGAAGGCGAGCGCTAAGTCCGAGTCGGCACCGACGACGTTCGGCCCGCGTGTCGACAAGACCAACTACGTCGGCGTCATGCCCCGCGACGTGCCGCCTTCGCCGTTCCGCCTTGAGATGCACACGCACTTCCATGTCAAGGGCGAAAGCATCCAGCGCATATGTGCCGTGGTCGGCCGCAAGCTGTGCGAGCTCGACACGGACTTTTCCTTCAAGACCGACAAGTGCAAGTGGAAGGTCGAGTACCGCCGCAGCCACGTTGGCGTCCAGCGCGTGGAGCTCCACATGGTGCTCTTCAAGTCGGGCAAAGAGTACATCCTCGAGGTACAGCGCCGCGAGGGCGACGTGACGGCGTTGATGCACTTTTACAGTGAGCTCAAGAACGCGTTCCGCACGTACCGCCTGTTGACAGACAAGGACAACAAGCCGGCGACCGGTGTCAAGCGACCTGCGCCCAAGGCACTGCCAAAGGCGCCTCTCTCACGGGCCAGTGTACTGGACGGCGTGTCGGCCATCAAGGGTCTGCTGGAGAGCAAGTACGCTGACACCCAGATGCAGGGTCTGCTCGGTGCGATCTCGTTGTCGGCCGACGAGGAAGGTCGATCGGGGATGGCCGGCCTGGTGCCGCAACTGGTGCAGCTCGGCCAGTCCAAGAACACGGGCGTCACGAAGCTTGTGCGCGTCGCGCTCTCTCGGCTGTGTGACCACCCGGAATGCCGCCAGGCCTTTGTGGAATCGGAAGGCTGGCAGTTTATTGTGCAGTGCGCCGCCGGTGGCGCAGACGTGAACCCAGAAATGCAACGTGAAAGCCTCCATGTGGTAGAGTGCTTGTGCTCGTTGTACAGCGATGAGCTCGCGAAGGTGGACGGCGCGGCCAACGTGCTGGCGCTGATCCAGGACTGGGAGAGCATCGAGGACCCGCGCCTCAAGAAGCACGCGTGCAACGCCCACCGTGCATTAAAAGACGCCGGCGTGATCGCATAACTTTAAGGTTTAGTAGTACTACGCAGTAGTAGGCAAGCAGCAGAACGAGAGTGCTGTTCCGAACAAACACAAAACCACACACAAACATGTAGGATTGTACGATTGCGGTGTCATTCTTTTTCCAAGTCGATCGTCAACTGCGTCCATGCTTCAGCGATGGCTCGAGCACTGACAGCAACATGGTCACTGTACGGTATTGTCGTTGATTTGGAAGGATGTGCAGCGGCCGTGGATGCTCCCACTACTACTACATGTAGTACTACGCAGTAGTACTGTAGATCATACAACTTCGGTCTCCTCACTGGGCATTCGTTTCTCCACGGACCATCCACCTTCGAGCGTCTCCTTGGTCGTGGTGGCAGGCGAGTCGGACGAGATAAAGCTATCGGTCTCGGTCATTTCATCATCGGTCGGGGCAAGCTCTTCTTCGAGCACGTAGCCGAGTAGCTGGTGCTTGACCGAACTATATGGCACAAGAGCACTGTCAGTCGAGGGACCCAATCAACCGTGGAGCGAGGAGAGTCTGGCCTGAACGTACATGGGGAACCAGAGGTCGACCGGAAGCAGCCAGTAGAAGGAGAATTTAGACGATGCGCCGCCAAACACCTCACGGATACCGAGGCTGTTGACAACTTCGCCCTTGAGTCGATCGATCTGGGTCGCACCGGTGGTGATCACACTGTACTGGTCGCACATCATGCACAGCGTGAAGAGGCCGAACAGAATCGACTCGACGACGAGGCAGATCACACGAAGAGCTAGAGCCGACGCATTCACAGTCAGCTATGATTTCACGGTGGAGTGACAATCAATAGACTCGCACCTGCATGCGTAGGGCAGCTGTGGCACCAGAGCAGAGTATCACAAGTTAGAATGAATGGAGACCCCCAGCCACTACACCTCTTGGCATCACTTACCTAACGTTCATGCACCGCGCGTATCGGAAAAACACCAGGATCAGCGCGTACGCCGACAACAGGAATACGTAGAAGATAAAGAGCAAGAAGAACTTGTGGTTGCCTAGCCCGACGCAGTTGTTCACCCATGGACAATGATGGTCCATCTTGACGACGCAGCGCTCGCAAATGGAGCAGTGGTGTGCACGAGCTGGCTTGAACTGGCGGCAGCGCCGGCAGGTGCGGTACTTTTGGTCTTCAAGGCTGCCCACACCATGGTAAGTGAGCCTGCCCATACACGAGTACGAGCAAGTAAACCAGACGTACGCAGCCATGTCTTCTTTCGGTACATTCGCGAGCGCCAGGGGCATCGCCGTATCTGGTACGGCTCCAGGGTCCGTAAACATTGCTGTAGTGTGTATGGAGAGAATGGGAGGTTAGTAGAACCAGGTAGAAATAAGGTGGTCTACTCTGACTCCAATACCTTTTCCGTGGGACGCAAGCGCGAGGAAGGCAAGCGTGCTGAACGCCGTCATGTGGAAGAGCCCCGCGAGCGAGAAGCCCATCCACGGGTACAAGATAATACCCTGTGGTCATGCGAGTGAGACCTGCTGATCTGAATGGGGGGCTTGAAGATGAAGCGCACTTACGATGACGACCATCTCGGCATACAGCACAAGAAACCACGAAAGGAACGCGCAGATCATACCGCACGGATCACGATTGCACCATAGACGCACATTGAAGCCCGTGCCGCATGCGGCCTCCTTGCGCCGACCTAGCGACGCGTTGCTCTTCATCGAATCGCGGCACAGGAGACCGTTGAGCTGAGATGATGATTGCGGCCGAGGTGGCGCTTGGTCCGGTTGATTGTGTTCGGCGCAAACTGTACCATCTTTGTGGTACCACCGATGTTTTTTGAACGCGCTTTGTTAAAACCGGATGGGTTACACCCAAAAGTGTATCCACCGGCACTCACCACATCGACCAACATTCACTGCACCACACCAAGTGTACATACATTTAACTTTCGGTCGAGCAGCTCCGATGGCCATTTCCGATCCCTCCCATCAAGTGGCGATGCCGAAGAAGGTCCGATTCGAGGGCGAACGCGCATTTGGTCGCATCGCGCTCAACGAGCTCACAGACGACCGCGTTTCCTCGTGGACTGTGCGTGCTGTGGCTGGCGAAACGCGTAAGTTCACACGCCCAGATGCGACGAAACCAGCAGCGAACGCTGCCGACGACGCGGTCTCGTCAGCGTTAGCACAGGTCGCTCTTCGTGTCGCCGACCAAAAGGAGCGTCCAGCAGTCGGGCTGCGCTGTGGTACATGTGAGATCACAGCGTTCGCCTCGCTCAATGAGCAGTACGCGCACTTTAAATCCGACTGGCACTGCTTCAATTTAAAGCGCAAGGGCCGTGGTGCCAGTGTACTCAGCGAGAGCGAGTTCCTCGCCAAGACTTCGATTAAAGTAGCAGCGGATGCAGACTCGGATGCGTCCTCGGGGGATGCAGCCTCCTCCTCCTCGTCAGGCTCCTCGGAAGAGGAGGAGGAAGAAGATGTAGCCACCACCACGGAACCGGTGGTCGAGTTTTCGGATGGCAAGAGCGTGTTCAAGGTGTTTAAAAACATTTTGCCGAACGCAGACAAAGTGGAGTTCAATCCGTTCGTGTCGCTGGACCAGATCAGGACCTCGCGCTTCCGATGGGCGGTGTTCCTGTTGCGCAGTGGTCGTTTCGCTGGTGCGGTGTTTGACAAGGACAAGGCGTTGTGCCACAAGACGTTCCAGCGGTACACGACGCGACGGAAGCAAGGAGGCAGCCAGGCCGCGCACGACGCTGCCGGTGGCAAGGCCAAGTCGGCTGGTGCCACGCTGCGTCGGTATAACGAAGCCGCGCTCAAGCAGGACGTCGCAGACCTGCTCACGCAGTGGCAGGACGTGCTGCGCGATACCGAGTTGATCTTCATTTCATGCGGCAGGTCCGATCGACCGACGTTCTTCATGAGCAAGCCGCCAGTGCTGCAGCCCGATGACTCGCGGCTACGACGGATCCCATTCGCGACCTTCCGTCCGACCTTTGAAGAGGTGTGTCGTGTTCGATCCGAGCTCAGTAGCGTCAAGTTTGCACCATTACCTCCAGCAGGAGCTACTGATGCAGAAGCTGCCCCGAAGAAGCCATCGAGTACCAAGTCCAAGGCAGTGGCGGACGCTTTAAAGCTGTCTGTGACTAGTACAGTGAAGGAAGAGGAGGGGGCGCCAGTCGTCGTGCCTCAGCTCATCCAGCGTGTCGTCGTAAAAGATCTCGCTGAAGTCAAGGCACTGCTTCACGGCGACCATGTGGATGTGAACGAAGTGGACGTGACCTATATGACGGCGCTGCACCATGCCGCCGAGCAGAATGCTGTGTCGATCATTGAGTACTTGCTGGACCACGGTGCGAACCCATCGCTGCTGGATCTGCGGACTCGCCCAGCATACTTTCTGTGCACGACGAAGGAGACGCGCAATGTGTTTCGACGCTTCATGGCGGCGAATCCAGATGCATGGGATTACTCGGCTTCTCAGATCCCCAGTGGGCTGACGGATGAGATGGAGCAGAAGAAGAAAGAGAAGGAAGCCGAGAAACGCCGACGGGCCAAAGAGCGAAAGAAGGAGCAGAAGAAGGAGGAAGCGGAACAGAAGCAACGGGAGGAAAAGGCCCAGGCGGAGCGAGAACGCCAGGTCGCTGCCGGCCTCGCGTGTGACTCGTGTGGAAAGTTTGCTGGTAAGTCGCCCTTCAAGCGCCTCGAGTTCAAGTACTGCTCGACTGAGTGCGTGAATCTTCACAAGCGGAGGCTGATGAGTGAGGCTGCGCTCAAGCGGTTCGGTGGGTGAGCCTACCAAGTGGTTTGAGATAGAGTTTTCTTTAGATTGGAAATCGATCATAAACCGTTTTACTACGTAGTAGTTGGGTGCGAAGCGTCGTGTCAGTCGAGCACTGGGGATTGATTCGAGATGGAGTTGTCTCTCGACGACGAGACGCTGCAGCGATTGTACGCATGGATCGACGAGATCCCGCTGTCTCGCCCGAAGAAAAACATTACGCGTGACTTTAGCGACGGCATCCTGCTCGCCGAGGTCGTTGCGTATTACTTCCCCAAGATGGTGCAGATGCACAATTACAGCCCGGCCAACTCGGTCAAGCAAAAGCAGTACAACTGGACCACGCTGAACCGCAAAGTGCTGCGGCGGCTGCATCTCTTTCTCTCGAAAGAGGACATCGACGACCTTGTTCAGTGTAAGGCTGGGGCCGTCGAACACTTGCTCGTGAAGCTTCAGCTCAAGGTACACAAGATTGACTCGCTTTGCATGCTTTGTATAAACAAGAGCCTGAAGCATAGTGTGGTTGGTGTAGATCGCAAGCTACAAGGAGAAGCGGCCGTCATCGTCCGAGCTACGACAGCAGTTCCCGGAGCATTCGAGTGAAGACGATTACGCGGGGAGCGGCATCGCATCGCCACAGTCCGCGGCTAGTTCCATGGCGGCATCACCCTTCAGTGGGATCGCTCAAGCGGGACACCGCACCAGTATCCACTCGCCAGCGTACCCAGACAAGCAGACCGAGCTACGAGAGCCGCAGTTGCATCAGCAAATGCGAGATCTCTCGATGAATCACGATGCAGTAGCATACGAGAGAGGGTATGCGGATTTGTCGATGGCGAACCATGCGTCACTCACCACAAACAACGCGTCGGCCGAGGCGGCGAGGGACGCAGCCGTCGTTGAGCGACTCAAGAGCGAACTCGTCGAGAAGGACCACACCATCGATGAGCTGAAGGAGACCATCCAGGTAGAGCGATTGCTTGGTACTGATACTCCCAGGCTACTTATTGTACATACTCATCGTGGCGATACTGGGTACCGTAGATCTTGGAGATGAAGGTGCAGAAGCTAGAGCAGCTGGTGCGCCTCAAAGACGGCAAGATCCAGACACTTGTGGCCAAGCTTCGCACGCAAAAACCGCAGTGATCATGACCACACAAATACATAACGATTGTCGTACAACTCAGGACTGTCGGCTGTCTGCCACTATTGGCTGGAGTAGACTATTCTGTAGTACACGAGTTGGAGGGGCTTCTGTGTTTGGTTCTATCCCCAGAACCGCATGACATCCTCTGGTGACTCGGCGGGCTTGAGCAGCTCGATCATCAGCTCCTCGTCCATCATGCGGTAGCCGTAGACCGCTGGCGCCGGGCGGCTGCAGTGGCGGCTGAACAATGACATGGTGTTGGACCCAGTGTCATGGATCACCACGTAGTCGCTTGGCCTCATACGCGGCAGCGCCACGCGTCGAGCGATCATGTCGCCACCAAAGCACAGTGGACCTGCAACGTTCTGGATACACACGGAGCCAGTTGACGCAAGGCCCTCAGAGCTGTAGATGGTGCACAACGCAATGGCCGGTCAGTGATTCAGAAGCAGTGTAGACAGCACACCTTTAGCAACGTACCTGTAGACAGAGAGGCGGTGGGCGAACAGGTCAGGGCGGTAGCACGTGCGCAGGAAGAGATCCGAGCCTGCGTGGATGATAGCGGTCTGCTCCAGTTCGTCCACTTGACCATTGGTGTCCATGATCTCGACGTCTGCTTCGTGGCGCTTGACGTACTCGACCTCCGAGATGGTCCAGCCGGTCTTGGCGCTGACGGCGCGCCCAAACTCGGTGAGGATCGTGCGTCCGCATCGCTCAAAGAGCTGTGGCGCCACGCGGCGTAGCACCTCCACGTACTCGGAGAATGTAGGGGCGACGTCGTCGCTGTCGTAGTTGGAAGGAAGCCCGCCACCAATGTTGAGGACTTTGACGCGACTGACGCCTGCAGCGGCGTCGATCTCGTTGGCCAGCTCACAGAGCGTGGCGGCGCCGCATGCCAGCATCTCCAAGCTGCAGCCCTGCGAGCCAACGTGGCAGTGGAGGCCTGTCATCCATGGGTTCTCTCGGAAAAACTCAATGATCTTCGTGCGGTTCGCCGTGGTCAAGGGCACGCCGAACTTGGAGTGCACCGTGGCGACACTGAGGCACTCGTTGGCGCCGGCACCCAGCAGCGGGTTCACGCGCAGTCCGATTCGAGGCAGGTCGCCGGCAAAGCGTGGCGTGCACTCGGGGAAGTTGGACTGGAGCAGCTCCTCTGCGTGTTCACGGATGATCAGCAGCTCGTCAAAGCTGTCGGCATTGACTTCGACGCCGGCGTTGATCGCGAACGCGATCTCGCGACGCGTCTTGCACGGCGAGTCGAACACGATCTTGTGTGGTGGGCAGCCGAGTCGCAACGCGTGCTGCACCTCCACGATCGAGGCACACTCGACGCCCACGTCATTCTCAATCGCTCGCTTGAGGAAGAAAGCGAGTGGACATGACTTGACTGCGAAGCGGTGTTCAAAGTGAGCCGGGAAGGACGTGAGGAGCGCCTGGAAGGCCATGTCGATCGTGTCCAAGTCGTACACGACCATGAGTTTGGTGGACGCGTCGTCCTCCATGTAGGCCGCGCGGGTCCGAAGACGAGCGAGTACACCGTCGCTGCAGAGCTTACGAATGACGCGGGCGATCTGGGGCTTCTTGACGCTGAAGTTCCAGTCACTGAGAGGCTTGGGCGGCTCGGTCGGCTGCGTGATGACCTTCTCTTCAATGTATTCCTGTCGCAGTTGCTCCCAATGGCTCAAGACAAGCTGCATCTTGCGCAGAATCAAGTCATCCTCTTCGATCAACTTGTCGATCACCTGACTGCGGTCGCCTGATGAGTAGAAGATCTGGTTCACCATATCGGCTCCCATCGCGATGCGCAACACGCCACCAGTGAGCTTGCCTAGCTGCACGGGCTGCCCAAGGAGGCATCGCTTGCTCGCTACCTCCTCGTCGTCGGGCAGCGCGTTGGAGAGATCCTTCGAGAGCAGTGTGTGCAGATCGCGAAGCTGCTTGGCGTCCAAGTGTTCTTGCTTTCGCTCGTCCCAGACTTTGAACGAGATGATGGTCTCCATTGGCTGTGGTGACCCTGTGGCCACGACAGGGTCACTCAGGATCTCTACCATCGGGTGCCAGTGGATTTGGAGGTGGCGCTTGCACTGGTTGATGTACGCGCGGCAGATCTGACGCACACTGGCGGGGTCGATGTCGAAGTACGGCTCCATGTTTGCCAGCGCACTCTCCCACCGCAGCAACAGGCCGACGTTCATGAACGCGCCCATCCTTTGGCGCACGTGCTTCATGCAGTGCGGCAGGTCGTACCGCGAGAAGTAGTCCTCTAGTCCCAGCGGGTGGCACAGCTCGGCGTGCTCTTCCACGGCGGTGGCCTCCATCTCGTACACGCAGCGCATGGGCATGAGCACCGCACCACAGAAGGGTGCACCACCAAAGAACTTGGAGCCCGTGACTAATGTGATAAACCCCTTGGACGCGAAGGAGTGGTAGACGTGGCTCTCGACACGCATTTGGCACGCATCAATGACCACCAGCACTCGGTTCGGGTACGTCGTGGCCAGGCGGTCCACGACGTCAAGCGACGGCGTGCTGTAACCCGTCTTGGAGCCCATGACCACGTGCAAGAGCACGACAGTAGACGCGTCTGGGTCATCCAGCAGCCGCGCGACGGTCATACATACTTCGTTCTCGACGCGGTTGATACTGCCGCCATCGGTTCGACCGGCCAGCTCGATCACGTCGACGAGGTCCGATGGGTACCGGCGCAGCGCTTCACCGGGCGTCGCTGGCTCGCCGCTGGGCGTGAGTTCACTGAAATGGCGCCCCCCGGAGGCACTCGACGAGCCCCGGCCGATCTCGCCTTGCGCGCAGATGATACTGGTGACCTTGCGTGGCCCCGCCGCGAGTTCGAGTCCGGAGAAGAGCCTCGCGAACGCCGCGGCGGTGGCCAGCAGCTCGGCGTCGGTGCCCGAAGGCGTCAAGAGTACGCGCAGACTGTCGTCCTGCACGAGCCCTGCGACGCCGAGACACGCGGCGACGCGGTCGCGGACACGTGCCATCTTGCCGTCAAAGTAATCGCTGGACGTGCGCGAGTTGGGGTTGATCGAGAACGAGTTGAGCAGCAGCTCCTGACGCAGCTTGTCGCAGCGTGTGAAGCCGTCGAGCGTGATCCCGGAGCACGTGCAGCTCGCGCGCGCAATGTCGCTGCGGAAGGGCACGGTGGAGCCGTTGTACTTGTTGGTCTTGGTGGTCGGGCAGAGCACCGAGCGCTCGTCCGAGCCACGGATCAACAGCGACTCGGTCTGCTCGGCGAAGGGCAGGGCGCACGCGACGAAGCGGATGATCTCGTTCCACGTGTCGCCGTGGGTCGGGATGTGGAGCAACCCGGCGAGGCGCGAGTAGAGCTCGGCGTTGGACGACACGTTCTTGAGCTGGTGGAGCAGCCGCACCTCTTCCAACTGCTGCTCGCCCGAGGCCGCGTACACTGCGATCTCCTCCACAGGATAGGTCTCGAGGTACTTGATCTTGGTGAAGAGCAGCACGATGCTGCGTGCGCTGTAGCACGGCGAGTTGCGGTTGAGCTCGGGCAGGCAGAGCAGCCGGTCCTGGAGAAACGAGCTTAGCTTGACCGCGTCCACGATGCGGTCGAGCTGCCACGCGTGCTGGTGCTGCTCCGGCAGCAGCACGTTGTGCTTGAGCAACGGCAGCAGCTCCGGGTGGAACCGCTCCACTTGCTGCTGCAGCGACTGGAGCTGCGCGCGCGGGCTGAGCCCGGACGAGCACTCCATCTCGCGGTCCACGTCGTCGCACAGCAGCGGCGGCTTCTGCAGCATTGGCGTGGACGGTGGCGACGCCGTACGCGACTCGCCGCGGCTCTTGGCGGTGCGCGCCGACGGCATCTCGTGGCGGACGACCTCGATCTTCTTCATGCTGTGGATTAGATGGGAGGTGGAGGTGGAGGAGGAGGGAGGGAGGTCCGGTACGCAGTGAGAGGGTCGCGCAATGAAGAGGCATACTTCCACGGATCATCCCCAATCGTCGCGCTGCGTTGGCTCCTCACATGTGGTGCTTTTACGAGCACCGACCGACGGACGCGCCGTGGCTTTTTACTTCCCCGGTAATACTGCCGTTACAAGCAAAAGCTGGGATTTAGGTCGATCTTGTCGCACGGTATGCCATAAAACGGAGCATGGTGGGGTGAAACGGCGGCATGGATTGGCATGTAACTGGCCGCGGCCGCCAAAGGACACGCACACAAGCTTTGGTTGATTTTGTCGCGTCTTTTTTCGAACCCGGTAAGCAGTTGCAGTTGCCCTGTGGAGAGTGGGATCTGGAAACGAAGCTAGACGAATTTACAGAACCGAGCGTGATCGAACCGTCTTGGGATGGTGGTGTTCAATGAACTCGTCAGCCGTGCTCGAAAAGAGTGAATGGCTGCGGTGGCCCTGCGTTTCGAGCTCATGGGACGATGTGGAAGGATAACACCCTCTCTTACGTATACGTGTATACATACTAGACGCGATTTGAGCTGAGACACTTGGGTGTGGGGCAGCAACCAAGGACGTGTTGAATCGGCTCAGAAACCGCCGTCTCCAATCGGTGTGCGCTACAGAAGCACTCAGTTCTGGTATTCGCACCAATGATTCACTGGTGCTAATACAAGAACTGAAGAAAGGTACCGTGTCGGAAGAAGTGGCTGCGCTTTGACGATCGCACATTGAGGCAAACGTGCGCTGAACCTTGACGGGACCTCGGCCCAGGTCTTTGTGCCTGATGGTCTCGTCCATTGCGCTGTGAGTATCCAAGTTGAAGTTTTCCAACACCGGTAGACGTGTGGAGAGAGTCCTCCTCTTCAAGCAGGTCCAATCGCAGCTGTGCGGTGGATTCGTCGGAACGATGCCCTGTCGACTGCGTCTGCATGGCAATGTGGCGCACATTGTGAAGCACATTTTGCGAGCGGTTTTACCGTAACGTTTCCTGATTTGAACGCTATTTCAACTATACTGACATAAGACACAACCGATTCAACCTCTATTTTACGATACCATATTTCACAGGTAACTATTACGTGGTCCACCTCACGAATGTCAATCACTGGAGCCAATCGCCAGCAAACAATCACCAAGCGACACCAAGAAAGCGCGCGATGGTCGGCGTGACGAAGAAGGCCTCGGGCACGCAACGCCAGGGCTCCGTGCTCAAGGTGCAAGGCTGCTCGCACTTTCGCCAGCGCATTGTGTGCGCGACGCTCAGCGGTCGCCCCATCCGCATCGACGAGATCCGCGCCGAGGACGAAGAACCCGGTCTCACCGAGTATGAGGCCAACTTCTTGCGGCTCATGGACCGCCTCACCAACGGTAGTCAGATCGAGATCAACGAGACCGGTACCAAGCTCAAGTACACGCCCGGCTTCATCGTCGGTGGCCGCACCGAGCACGACTGCGGCACCAAGCGGTGCGTTTTTTATTTATTTTAACGATGAAGTCCTCTTGTTCGCCTGCTCAACGTCAATGCCACTGCGTAAACAGATCCATCGGTTGGTTCCTCGAGGCCGTCGTCGCGCTCGCGCCATTTGGAAAGGTGCGTGTACAAGAACAGTCGAGTGTCTCCACGTCGTGAGCTCACACTTCGATATGGCACTCCGTGTGGTAGCTCCCGTTGCACCTGACGCTGCGCGGCATCACGAACGACAACGTCGACATGTCGGTGGACGCGTTCAAGGCCACGACGCTGCCGCTGATGAAGCACTTTGGCATCGACGAAGGCCTGGAGTTGAAGATCCGCAAGCGGGGCGCCCCACCGAACGGCGGCGGCGAGGTCGTCTTCACCTGCCCCATCGTGCGCCAGCTCCAGTCGATCCAGCTCGTTGAGGAAGGATTCATCAAGAGAATACGCGGCGTGGCGTACTCGACGCGCGTGTCGCCGCAGACCTCGAACCGCATTGTGGACGCGAGCCGCGGGATCTTCAACAAGCTGCTGCCCGACGTGTACATCTACTCGGACCACTACAAGGGCGCCGAGTCCGGCCAGTCACCAGGCTTTGCACTCTCGCTGGTGGCAGAGACCACGACGGGCGTCGTGCTTGGCGCCGAGGCCGCTGCCGATGGTGGCGCGCTGCCAGAGGACGTGGCCACGACGGCGTCGCATCTCCTGTGCGAGGAGATCGACAAGGGCGGGTGTGTCGACACGACCAACCAGGCGCTTGTGCTGCTCTACATGACGCTCTCGCCCGAGGATGTGTCCAAGGTGCGCTTCGGCAAGCTCACGCCCTACACGTACGTAGTTGGCGATGCCAGTAGCTACCAGCATCGAGGATTGCACTCACTGTTGTCTGTCGATAGGATCCAGGCGCTGCGCCACTTGCGCGACTTCTTCGACATCACGTTCAAGATCAAACCGGATCCGGAGACCAAGACGGTCTTCCTCTCGTGCCTCGGCACGGGCTTCAAGAACCTGGCCAAGAAGGTCACGTAAACCGATACACACGACATGTATTTTCATGCAAACCATATACAGTATCTACTGTCCTTCCACCAGGTCTCACTTGCGTCGCATGCGTGAGGTCGTGGTCGCATCGCCGCCCGCCGCACCCATCTTCATCACCGGCTTGGGCACTGGCGTGGCCGTACCGCCTCGCACCGACATGGGCACGGCCGTGAGGTTGTCGGGGATACGATCCCGCAGTCGGCCTGACTCGCGCAGTGACTGCCGAGCACCGAGCAGCCACTTCCTCGCCAGCGCGGCCGACGCCGCGTGCACCTGCACCGGCCGCTTGGCCCACTCAAAGTGTCTGGCCATCGCCTCCTCTTCGTCGTCACTCACTTCGACCATGTTGCGCCGCTTGCCGTGCTTGCCAAACACGCGGTCCTGTGCGCGATGGTACCACTTTTGCATGAGCGCAAACGATGCGGCACTCAACGGCGTGTTCCCCCACTCAGGGTCGTACCCGTCGCCATGGAAGCCACCGCCGAAGCCACCACCACCAAACCCGCGATTCGCCTGCGTCTCGCGCAAGTGGACGATGCAGTTGAGGCAGATGGTCTTGAATTTTTCGTGCTTGGTGAAGAACTCTTTCCACCCGGCGACGTCGAACTCGTCAGCGAGCGACTGCGCTTCAAACTTGTCGCCCAGGATCTCGATCGGGATCGCGAGCTCCACCTGGAGCTGCCGCCGGCTCAGACACATCTCACATTCGGCCTTGCAGGCCTGCTGGATGATGGGCTGCACGACCGACTTGAGCCGCTGGATGCGACGTGCGCGTGCCAGCCACAGCCTGATGATCGTGCGGGAGGACGCGGACAGCGTTACGGGTCCAAACTTGGGGCGGCCGTCGTCATCCTCCTCGTCGTCATCACTGATCGCCGGGTTCAAGCTGTCGAGGATCTTGGCGAACTGTGCGAGCAGGTACGGGCGCGCGCGTCGCAGCGTCCGCGGCGTGAGAATCGACGGCAGCTGGTTCATGATCCACGCGCGGTTGTAGTTGAGGAACTTGAACCGGAAGGTTTCGGACGTGATCCGCTGGTTCATCAGGTACGCCTCGTGCGACGCGCCCTTGATCTTCTCCAGGTCTTCCCATCGTGGCACGCCGAACTCGTCGTCGTCGTCCGGTGGGGCCAGCCACGCCGTGTTCTCGTGCTTGATCTTCCACACTTCAAACTTGACCGCGAGCCAGAAGACCACGCGGTGGACAAACACGGACGCGCACAGCACAAACACGGCGAGCAGTGGCATCACCGGGTCACCAAAGAGGTTGTAGCTCGCGCGCGCCATGATCTCGATCGCGAGGCAGAAGAACACAATGCCCGTGATGTGGATCGTGCACATCATGAAAAACTGGGACGAAAAACACATTTGGTCGAGCGTGCGCAGGTTCTCGTCGATGCACTCGTCCAGGTTGGGCTCCATGCCTTTCCACCGCTGCTCGCGCTGCATGAACCGGTAGCGGCAGTACACCAGGTAGTCGTAGAGCTTCCAGCCTTGGAAGAGCTCGACCACGTTGAGCACAAACACCTCACACACGAGCTGGAACACGAGGATGATGAGCGAGTACCAGAGGTAGATCTCCATGTCCTTTTCACGGATGTTGTATAGGATCGGAAGTTGCACCTCTTCACGGAAAAACATCATGATCAAGATGAGCACGGGCTGGTAGAACATGGCCAAGCGATCCATCGAACACCCGGCATAGAAGTCGATAATCGGCTCGACCGTCTCCCCGTCCTCGGCAGCTTCTTCCTCCCTTTTCGCCTCATCGTCCTTCTTCTTCTTCTCCGCGTCCTTGGCCGCAGCGTCCGTGGAATCGCTGCTCGCAGTCGATCGTGTAAAGCTACGAAAGAGCGAGAGGAAGCCCATGCCTATTGCTTTAACCTTGTCCACCGCGATGCCCCAGATCAAACCGATGAACTCGCCGGCGGCCTCGAATGCCGTGTCGACATAGACACGCTGCAGCAGCATCATGCCAAAGTCGAGCGTGTTGCCCATGACAAAGTCGCCAAAGTCGGACGCGCCAAAGGTCATGAGCCCGCCCAGCAGACTCAACGCCGACACAAGCGGTGCCATCAATAGCGCCTCTTTGAGCTGCCCTTCGATCCACCCTTCCACGTACGCGTTGACAAACTCGGTGATCACGATCACGTAGAACATGTAGTCGCCGAACGAGCTCCAGAACGAGATCTCGAGCATGAGCACGAGGAACAAGCCTAGCAGGATGCTCGTGAACACCATATTGGCGCGCTTCCATTGGGTGGGCCACCACACGCTGCGTTCCTTGGCTTCCTGGTCGTTCTTCTCGTGGATGATCTTCTCCGAGATCGCGATGGGTTTGGGCAGAAAGATGCGCGCGCCCAGGAAGATGAGGTACAAGCCGAGCACCAGAAAGCACAATCCGATGCGACCTTTGCGCGTGGCGTCTACCTCGTCCGGGTTGATCTTGTCCACCATGTAGTGCTTGACCACGTTATCGAGCAGCCAGTAGCCGCTGGCACTGCGTGCACTAAAGTACTTGTCGCCATTCATCACGACATAGAAGGCAGTAACGACGCTGAAGATCGGCGCACACGCTAGCACCACACCCACGGACGGTGGGGGCGCGATAAGAGCAAACACAGACCAGAACCGAAGCCGCGGCGGTGACTCGAGGAACGTGGTCAAGCGTACGACCGCCCAGAAGATGAAGGCGCCTACCATCATCATGCCGCCGAGCACCGTGAATAGGAGCACAAACACGTGCTTCTCGAAGGCGAACTGGATGATGAGCTCAAAGTAGCTCAGCGCGTGGAGATGGAGCTTGAGCTCGTACTGGGCATTCGTGGCGTCGCGGTCGTAGTCCTCGTAGATGAGTTGCGCCTTGATGATGCGCTTGTTGCGCTTGTCGACTTGGTAGTACGATATATCGAGCGTGACACTGCGAGGGTAGCACATCGATGTGCAGTCGCCTTCGATCTCCGTGACAGCGCCGTTGTCGACCGTCACAGGGATAAAGTAGTCGCTGCCCAGCTCTTCGAACAGCTCGTCGTAGTACGCACCGCCCTGGAAGAACTGCGCGAGTGTCGCGGGCTCGCGAAGCAAGTAGAACAGTGCAGTGTCCTGTGACTGCTCGAACCACCGCGGCGTGACGTCAGCGGTTGGCAGGTCTTCTTCAAAATGGCACTGCACGCTGAGCTCGCACAGATCAGCCACTGGTTCCTGAGCGATGTCGAGTGGACCAACGGGACGGATATCATCCTGATTGGGCAGCGATGGGAAGGCCCTGCGCCACCAGTTGCGACCGTATGCGCCCAGCTCGTTCGTGAGCTCTGGTAGCGAGCACTGGTCACTCTCTAGCAAATCAAACACAGGAATGTACGAGTCGTACTGCGCGCAGTGTGAAAAGAACGGCAGGTACGGGAGCAGCAGCTTCTCAAACTTGAACAGGTACTGGGCTTGCGTGACGTCCGTCGGGTCCAGGTACATTTCATGGAAGATCTCGCGGTACTTCAGCACCATCTCGTGTGTTAGCGACGCGGAGCCGTAGGGCATGACCCAGTAGGATGAGCTTGGCCTCACGGAAGATATCGGATCCGTGATCAATGGTATCTGGGTGCTCTCGGCAGAGACGTTGTGGCCCAGCAGCACACGGCCACGCTCGAATTCCCGGTACTTTGGTGGAAGGTTGAGTGGATACGACGTGTAGTCGCCGTCACCAGCAAAGTACGCCACTAAGAACGTGTAGTCTCGTTCCACTAACTCTCGTTCGAAGGAGATAGCATGAGACAGCGGTCGCGTGTCTGCATCCAGGCCTTGCGTGGCGTTGCTGCGGACTGCCGTCTTGATCTGCACGGTCGTCGAGTTGACGAACAACGGCGCAGCCGCTGCGTACAGGCCATAAGTGATGTGTATCTCCGCCTTGACGAGCACATCTTCGAGGGCAAACACGGTGAGGTTGACGATGTCGTGCTTGTCCACAGCGGATGATGTAAACCACGTGGGCAGCTCCAGCGGCCGGCGGCATGGCGTCGTCTCACTCTCACTGCCGCTGGGTCGAAGCACCATGCGCGCGTCGCAGCTTGGATATTCGCACGTGCTGTTGGTCACAAACAGCGCGATCTTGTAGTGCTCATCGTACACCATGTCAGCCGGTATGTGACGGAAATCAAACGAGAGCGTGGCCTTGGCCAAGCCTCGGAGTGCGAACCACGCCTTGTCGTCAGCACGTGGTCCTTCTTCACTGGCGACGGCCACCAAGCACGTTGCCAGCTCGGATATGGTCTTGTAGCTCTTCATCGCGATGACGGATAAGAACTGAAACGCGGCGGCTGTGGTCGAAAACTCGTTGCCATAGTTGGACACGCGCACGTCGACGACCTGGTAGAAGTCCGCATCATCAGCGTCGCCGCCAGTGTAAGGCGGAACGCGGCACGTCACTCTGGTGGGGCTCACGTAGAACGCTGGCGTCGTGAGGAAGTGGCCTGAACCATCATGCAGTTGGAAGCTGCAGGCCAGCCGATTCGTATCCAAAAAGTTGCGGCCGATGACTGTGAGCAGCTGCCCACCGACGACGCTTCCCTTCGGCGGGCAGACGCGGATGGCATCCACCGTATCGTTCTTCCACGCTGCGATGGACGCTGATTCATTCACTGGATAAACAACCTTCGACACTTCGACTTCGCCCGTGCGGTCACGCTCAACCGTCGAGTCAAACGCGATTGTCGAGCCTTGGAAGTTGTAGACAAACTGCGGGTAGTACTGCTCCGTGGACTTCTTGTCACACACTGGTGTTGCGCGAATCGCGCAGTCGAGCACTTCATCCTGGCCAGCACTCGCCCATGTTTGGCTCGGGCACTGGATGTAAATACTCGACATGTTGGCCGTGCCAAGCGGGCAGAATTTCCCGCCTGGACACTTGTTCTTCCGTTGCTCAGTGTCCTTCGTGCCACGCACGCAGAAATGACCCGGGGCGCACACGCTGTCGTACTGGCGATCGAGAGTCGTGGCCGAAGCACAGAAATGGCCGGCTGGACACAAGTGATCGAACTGTGCGCGGCGATCCGTGCCTTCGCCACACACGAAGCCAGCAGCGCAAGGCAGACTCGATGCGAGCGAGGACATGGCTGAGCTGCCGCACACTCGACCAGCGGGGCAGATCTCACAGAGCGAGATGTCGGTGAGTCCCGTGTGCGGCGACCACGTTCCCTCAGGGCACGCACGGCACGTGATGCTGTCAGCGAGAGACCGGTAGAATCCTCGTGGACAGATCGACGGGATATATGTGCCGTACCCGGGGCAAGTGTGACCAGCGGGGCACACCTCGCACGCGACTGTGGCTTTCAGTGATGTGAATGTGCCCGGGAAGCACAGCGTAGACACCACTGAGCCAGTGGATCCGGAAAAACTGCCCACGGGAGCCTGGATCGGGAACGTGGACCCTGGTGGACAGTAGTGGCCGGCATAACACACGCCGGTGCCCGACAATGAAGTCGATGCCTCGCCACAGTAGGTGCCCTCTGTACATTTCTGTGGCGCAACAGCACCCTCCTGTTGATTTGGCCGCCAGTCTATCACACGTTCATGGGCCACGCCCCCGAGACAGTAAGTGCCCTTTGGACACGGCTTGGGGCGGAATGAATTGACGTCGGCTGGATCCAATGTTCGAGTGCCTTCGGCACACACGTAACCCGGCGGGCACAGCAATGCTGGCGCTGACAACCCCGTGGAAATGCAGACGAAGCCAGCAGGACACAACACAGGCGCTTGCATGGCCCACTGCGGACACACGTGACCCGTTGGGCACAGCATGCAGTTGGATTGCTTCGGGAATGGGTTGTACGTGCCTGGGTAGCAGTCCTTCGGTTTGATGTTGCCCACGCCGGGACAGTACTGACCAGCGGGGCATACAATAGCATCCACGTCATTCGGACAGTAGTGTCCTGTTGGGCACGGTCCACTGCCCTCCGGCGTCGAGGATCCTCGTGGACAGAAGAAGCCGGGGAAGCATTTCTGAGGTGTGCTGAAGTTCTTGGCAACACTATGCTGAGTGGTGACACCACGACGACAGTAGGACCCCACAGGGCACGAGTACGGGCGCTCAGCAAGCAGCACGTTTGAGTCGATCTCATCGCACACGCGAAGGTCACACGTTGTCTCATTCGGCGGGTGTTCAATGCGGCGGCTGCCAATCGCTGGGTATACCCACGGGATGTATGACCACCTGCGCCCTGCGTCGATGAACGACACTAGCTGGGTCTCGTCGTCGACTTGGTACTCGGTATTCGCCACGAAATCGATCTTGTCGGCTGACTTGGTGCCTGCACGGCAGTAGTGGCCCGATGGACACGGTTTCTCGGGCGCACGAAGCCCGTGCGTGTCACACACCATCCCTGCTGGGCAAAGGAATGGCTTGCTCATACCGTGGTCTGGGCAATAGAAGCCAACTGGACAAGGTAAGCACGCCTTCTGGCTGGCACGTGGCTGGAATTCACCCGGGGCACACAACGTGAAGTTACCACCGCTCTTGCCGTTGTGGTCTTCGCAGATCGTGCCGTTCGGGCACGAAAGGATGTTGCCAAGTGAGCAGAGCTTGCCTGGTGGGCATTGCTGAAGGTACGTGTACTCTAGCCCACTCGCAGTGAAGTCCTGCCGGTTGGCCGTGACCTCAAAACCGAGCACACCATCGGTGCTGAGAAGATTCTTGAGCTGGCGAGGCGACACACACGTCAGCAGGGACGGGGTGAGTACCGTGGCTGGCGCGAGTTCTTCTCCAAATCGACAAGCCATCAGCGTGTGGTTGATGAAGTTGCGACCTTGGACGAAGACAGGAGTCCCACCTTTCATTGGTCCTCGCGTGGGGGAGATTCGTGCGACAGCCATATCGTTCAAGAACCGGTACTCAGCTGATGCGATCGACTTGTCGATGCCGTTGATCGTGACTCGAACGTGGACAGCTGCCGGAACGTGTCGTGGTGTTGCACATCGGATCTCCTCACTGCTTTCCCAAGTGGCCGGCACGGCGATGGAGTCGAAGTAGCAAGCGAGCTCAACAGTGTTGATGAATCCTGATCCAAACACCGAAATGACGGTGCTCGCATCCAGCGCTGGGCCAAGAGGTGGTGCGATCTGGTAAATCTGAATCTCAGGCACGAACTCGAATGCCACTTTCGACTTGGTGAAGTCGAGGCCGTTCTTCGTGAGTTGGACGAACTCTGTCCCTGGGGCATCCATTGCCGGAGTGACACAGCGCACAGTCGTCCCGCCTACTACGAGCTGAGCCTGTACTATGTGTGCACCAAAGCGGCACTTGAGCTGTCTGGCGTCACCGATGTCCAGATCATAGCCCTTCAGCGACAGTTCCGTGCCACCGACAACGGAGCCGAAGCGAGGTGAGATCGACACGATGTCTGCGGTGGTCGTGTACGTGAAGAAGACCGGGTTCGGTGTAAACGAGACGTTGTTGCTCAGCACCACGACTGGCACGGATGCTGCCGTGTCATGCTGTGGTGGCGAGAGACACACGATCTCGGTGGACGACACAAACTTGATCACCTGCGCGTGGCTGTGGGCACCGAAGCGACAGCGAGTGTTGATCCCAGGCTGGAAGTGGCGACCCCGTAGCGTGACAGCAGTCCCGCCAGTGCGTGGGCCAGTGGTCGGTGAAATCGACTCGACATAAGCGTCAGTGTACACGCCAAGTCTCATTGGTGAGTTGGAGAACACCACCCCATCGTTGGAAACCTGGAGTTTATAGGCACCAGGTGCGAGACGAGGCATGACACACACCACACGCTCTGGTGACTGGTACTGAGCAGGGACAAAGATCTTCCGCCCGATTCGACAAGCGAGCGACAAAGCGTTCTGGAAACCCGTGCCATCGACAACCACGCGGGTACCCTTTCGAGTTGGAACTGCCTCCGGTTCGATCACACCGAGCACGGGTACGGAGCCATTCGTGTCTTCTGCGCTGTCGTCTTCTACGTAGTCGATGGCTTGCAGCTCGCGCTCTTTTCTGTCGGCGACACTGATGTATTCGAATCGGAGATCAGGTACTGGTAACACGACACCACGAGCAATCACGTCGACACTGACGCTTCCGGTCACGATGCTTGGAGGTGTGATACACTGCAAGGTATCAGCATCCACAACGACAGCGGTGACAGCAGAGCTGTTGCCGAAGCGGCAGTGGGTCACTGGTTCGAGGCGCACACCACGAATAACGACTACTTGCCCACCACTGGTGAAGCCTGCCTGAGGCTCCATCGACACTACCAATGGTGGTGCTGTGAGCTCGAGCGTTGCGTAACTCCTCGACTTGACCACGCCATCGTTCGAGAGGTGGACATGATACTTGCCAGGCTTCGCTGCTCGTGGTATCGGACAGCGCACGCGTGTTGGGCTCTCGTACAGTGCCTTCACACGGAGCGAGTCCAAGTAGCACGACAGTTCATCTGTGTCCCTCGCATGTAGAGTCGAGAGCTGCATGAGAGAGTTTGCTCCTGGCACGGCAACGTGCTTCGTCGGTAGAATCGAGAGTACCTGCTCCGCTGGCCACACATCGAAGAGCACCACGTCTGGCACACTGAAGTCGATTCCATTGTTGGTGAGAGTCACCGTGACTTTGCCGTGGACCTGCTGCGCAGGCGTCTTGCAGACCATCAACGTCGTGCTCACAACATCGCACGCGGCTGTAGTGGGTCCAAACACTGCGTAAGATTCGTTGGCGACGAAGTGCTCGCCCTTGATATCAACGTGAGCACCCCCAAGCTGCGTGCCACCCCTTGGTGCCAACGACAACACTCGAGCCGGAGATTCAAAAGATAGCATCACTTGGTTGGGCCCGCGGTTCAGGCAATCGCGCCCATTCAGCGACACACGAACTTTGGTGTCGCGCAGGCCGAAAGCAGGCGTCCGGCACGAAAGGAGCGAGCTGTTGACGAACGTCGCGGGCACCAACTTCGAACCGATGCAGCACGACAGCTGCGATGTAAACACAAAGTTGGACCCGGTGACCTGCACGCTTGAGTTACCCTTGTACGTGACTCTATTCGGCTGGACGTCGTAAACCTGCACTGGCGAATGGGCTCGCAGCGTCACAATCTCCGAGTCGGAAGCGGAGACGTTGTCCACAGTCACATGGATGTTGACGTCGCCGTACGGCAATTGGGGAGTGAGGCAATCGACTCGTGTCTCACTTAAGCGATCGCCATGGACGCAGACCCCATCGATCCATTGACTACCGGTTGCGTTGATACTCGAGAAGCAGCACTCGATCGCTGATGACAATGGGAATCGATTGCCGATCACACTGATCTGGACATGTTGTTGGCTCTCGACCAACCGCGGCTGAACTGCGTAGAGAATCGCTGGCTCGACGAACTCGAATGCAACGGTCGATGCTGCGGAATGGAGATGCCCATTCACCGTGATCACCGACACATTGGCCATGCCTGGTGCGGGCACCTTTGGCGTGAGGCATGCGATATCAGACGCTGTTGACTCCGTTGCATCCACGACAACTTCGTCTCCGCCAAGATTGAATCGACACTGCAACGCAACGTCGGTTGGAAACGAGGACCCTCGAATGTGCACGACGGTTCCTCCGCGCACTGGCCCACGAATCGGCGTGATCTGATGCGGCACTGGGAGGTGCGAGTATGTGAAGACCTCCGGACTGGACACGTACTGTTGGCCGTTGAGAGTCACTTGCACCTCGACCGAGCCGACCTCGTGCGGTGGCGCGATACATCTGATCGAAGACGCATTCACAAACTGTGCTGGGACGTGATGTTGATCAAACAGACACGCCATCTCCATGTCAAACTGGAAGTGGCGACCACGAATCACGACCTCCGCTCCACCTGTTGACTCACCAGCAAGTGGAACGATGGTCTCAACCACTGGATCCAGATAGTACTCAAACTCGTGATCCAAAGCTTGGAAGTCTTGGCCATTCATCGTGAGCAGGAGCGAAGTGCGGACCGCATCAGATTCAACGGAGAAGAGTTGTCGAGCCCGAGGAGTCACGCATCGCAATAGCGTCCCTTTGCTGTCGAGCACACGAGCCTGCGTGCAGGTGGCTCGAGTACCGAAGCAGCATTTAGTGAAGAGCGAGGAGCGAAAGCGTGTTCCCGTAATCGTAAGTACCGTACCACCACTGACGGGGCCACTGACTGGCTGGACCAATCGCACGTGGGGTGGCCGAGCAAACTCAAACTGCACTTGATTCTTGGAGTACTCGTTTCCATCGTTCATCGTCACTTCAACCGACACGGATCCTTCATAGTCGTTGCGCGGTGTCACACACAAGAGCTCTGACGGCGACAGGACCACTGCGCGCACTTCTTGAGTTCCAAAACGGCACCACGAGACTAGGCTATCCTCATCAAAGTTGGCACCGCTCACAACAACGTTGGTCGAGCCTTCTGTGGTACCGGTGTTCGGAGTCACACGGTACACTTGAGGCAGCGGTGCGTACCGGAAGACGTGTTGCGTCGGGACAAAGTCCTTACCGTTCACCGACACCTCCAGAGACACATCGACCGACCGATTCATGCTGGCTGGTTCGCCCATCAGTACTGCATCAAAAGGAGGCGACAAGCACGTGAAGTCATTCGGCGACAGCATCGTGCCGACCACGACCACGCCAGTGCCACGCTGACCGAACCGACAAACAATTGGAAGTGTCGGATCTAGTTGCCGGCTGCGGATCTGGATGACTGTGCCGCCGTCTAGGCTGCCCTGGTGGGGATAGATGCTATCCACTTCCAGTTGTGGCGCGAAGACGACACGCTGAGACGCGTCAGCGTCTACCCAGTCAGCCCCATTGTTCGCGACTGATATCGTAACAGCAGTGCTCGATCGAACCATTGACGGGGTCGTGCACTTGATATGCGAGCTCGATACCCATCGCACAACGCCTGGCCATACAGCGCCTGTGCTAGCGTCTCGAAAAGCGCACTGAAGCGAGGGCGAGTGGTAGAATCCCACACCAAACACGTCAAAGAGTGATGACGTTTTCTCGAACACTGTTTCTGGCGATACCCGAGTGATCACAATCGGCTTGGTATACTGGAAACCTCGGCGAAGGCTGCCGTCAACTCGTAGTCTTGGAGCGACAACTCGAAGAACGACGAAGCCAGTCGATGGTGACGGCGGCGTGAAACACTGGATCTCGCTGGTGGAAACGACAACCGCCCTCCCAGGGCCAGGCAGCGAGTCGAAAACGCATCGATACTCTTGATCTTGAGAGAACTCTCCACCCATCACTCGAATCAACGAGCCTCCGCTTGCTGTTCCGTGTGCTGGCACCGCGGATATGACAAAGAGCACGCTGGTGTACTCGTAGTGCAACCCAGTGTCAACAAAATCAGCACCATTGAAGCGGACCAGAACACGGACGCGCTTGGCCATTCGAGACACAGGAATCCGGCAGCGAAGGCGATTGGTGCTCTCCACCGTGCCGATCGAGGCAAGCTCTTCGCTTCCGAAGCGGCAGGTGAGGTGCTGGAAAGGAATAAAGTTCTTGCCGTCGATAATGATGTAGTCAAGAGACTCGGCAGTGGTCTGCGTGGTGGTCACGGGTCCGTTGCTCGGAGACAGCGACTGAAACGCTGGAGCGTGGACAACTTGGACACGAATCGTATTCACGGAAACACGAACAAGATCTTGGTGGAGTTCCACTGCGCTGGATGATGCTGGAATCGAACGCGTGTGCAGTGCCGACAGATCGCACTCGACCGTGGTCGGCGTCGCGATGCGTGCCGAGACAGTCACGTTCAGCTCGTTGAAACGACACGTCAAATTCGATGCAGCAGTGAGGAGAGCACATTGAAGTGTCAATTGCTTGGTGACGGAGCGGACAACGATTTGTGGAGCTGCACCGAGTAACTGGATACCTCGCCTTGCATCAAAATGCTGCCCAGTCGAATAGAAAGTCTCGCCACCATCCACACTGAGCAGCAACTGGAACACAGCGTTCGTAATGGCGATGTTTCTATCATGTGTTCCTCGGAACGGGCAGTGGATCTCGTCATCAGATACAACCTGGGCCGCTGCTACGACTGGATAGGAGAAGGTGGAATCGCTGGTCTCGAACGTGCACCAGAGCGAAAGATTCGAATGGAAGCCACGGCCTTGTATGGCGAGCGTGGTGTTCCGTCCCAGCAGTCCTAAGTTCGGCACGATCCGATACACGAGGGGTGCAGAGACGTAGGTGAACGGTGTAGGTACCGAGGGTGATTCAACGACGTCGCCGACTGTCACAGAAACATCCACCGAACTAGGCATGTACGCTGTGCGAGGTGGCACAATACACGATACGCTTGATGAGTTCATGTAGGTCGCAGGGACTTGAAGGCCGCCAATCACACACGACAGGTCTTCGTGGGGTACGAAACCGGAGCCAGTGATCTTGAGCTGCGTGCCTCCGATGTCCAGCGCACTCGATGGATGTACAGATACTGCGTCAATGGGTCCCAGAAACTCAAACTTGCGTCGTCCGATCTCGAGACCCGACTCTGCCGACTCGCTGTTGATCTTCAGGACACGAACAGCCGTTTCGGTTGGTGGATGGCGAGGTATCTTGCAGGTCAGCAGCGTGGTGGACACCATTTCGGCCAGAACGATTGACATCGGGTCACCGAATGAGCAACGGTAGACAGATGACTGGCCAAAGCCACGCCCAAGAACGCGAAGCACGCTTCCACCCTTGTACGACGCGTAATGAGGCGTGACCCCAAGGACACGCTCATGCGCGCTGAGATCCAGGCGCAAACCCGTGTCCACAAATTGCTGACCGTTGGCGGAAATGGCGATGGAGCATCCTTGAGAACAGTCGCGATCGTCTCGACCAATAACTGAGAATCGCAAGCACGACGAGTTCATGGACTTTGCTTGGATCACTCGTGAGGATTCGAGCTGCGGCGCATGGAGCTTGACGAATAGCAGCGGGAACTGCGATGCCCATACTGGAGTATCTACGTCGCCACACAGATCGACTCGACCCGAATCGCCTTCCGCTTGGCCCATCGTGAGCGTCTTCAGTGTAGGCACTTGCAAGTAATCGAAGGGAAACTGGGCGATAACATCCGACTCGCCTCGAGCTCGCAGAGAGACATTCACGGAGCGGTCGACTACCGCGCGCAGTCGCGGTACACGGCATGTGATCTCTTGGTTTACCAACGAAGCAGGTACGACTTCGATCGCCCCGAAGTGACACTCTAATCCAGGCAGTAACTGAAGCTTCTGGCCGCTGAACCTGACAATCGATCCGCCACCGATAAAGTCGACTCGCGGCTGCATGTCGTGGACTTGCATGCGTGCGCGGACGGTGATCATGTGGCCTGTTTCAATGAGGCGGCGTCCAGTCGACTCGTCTCCGCCGAAGTCAACCCTGATAGACACACGTCCTGGACGCAGTCTCGGCGTCACACACATCATCGTAGTCGTGTTTACGAACACGAGAGGCGATGTCGTGATATCACCAAAGACGCAGCGCGCTCCTGGGGCGTCGAAGAAGTCAACTCCAGTCACCGTGATACGAGTCCCACCTACTTCGCTCACACGACGAGGAGACACGGACGCGACTAGTGGCGCTGGAACGTAGTGAAAGGAGTATCCGACCTCGAGCACGTCACCCGGATAGAAGAAGAGACCGATAGGCACCGATGCCACTCCCGCTGGCGAAGGCGGTGAGCGACACTGAACCTTCGTCAGGGAGACGAGCGTCGCAGGCGAGTACCCCACGTCTCCGAACGAACAGAACAGACCCGAGCTAGGCTGACGTAACGCGGAGAAATCGCCGTCCAACGTGACCAGTGCACCTCCGTCGACTGCACCTGCTGTCGGCTCCACCTTCGAGATACCTGGTAGATCAACAGCATGGAACGCCAACTGTGAATGCGCTTTGAACATCTTGCCGCCCGATTTCAATCCGAAGTCCACCGTCGCGCCTTCATTCATCGGTGGTGTGATACACCTCACTTCATGTGGTGGGATCACTGTAGCCGGTACTGTAAGGTCACCGAACACACACTCGACTGCCGTTGAGCTCGTCATCCGAGCGACGTACGCTTGGATTGTTGTGTTCCCGCGATTCCATCCACGGGTTGGGTGAATGTTGAGCACCATTGGCATGGGTCGGTACGTAAACTGGAGTCCCGTGTCGAGCCACGGTGACGCTCCGAACCGGAGCCCGACTGACGACCGCAGGGACTCGCCCATAGGAGGCACAAGACAAAGCACCTCAGTCGATGAGAGGCGAGACCCAGTGGTGAAACCGTCACCGCCGAAGTCACACAGCGTCGGCGAAAGATCTGGAAAGTGGCGGCCTCGAATCGTAGTCTGGATGCCCCCGCTGGCAGGTCCACTTGAAACACTGATGCTCAATGCGCGCGCAGTTGTCGAATGATACTCGAATGGTACTGCCTTCGACAATGGATTCATATTCGTGCTCAGAATACGGACGAATGCTGGTCCGAACCGTAGAGACTCAGGTATATCGCAAGTCACAGTTGAATTGCTGACGGTCGCGATGACTGTCGGGCTTCGTCTTGGAGATTCTTGGAGGTCATCACCATTTGCAAACTCGCACAACACCGTGTCGGTTGGGAGTCGAGGAACACGAGTGAAGCTAAGGTGCACGATTGCGCCATTCTTCGTCTCGTGAGAGGTTTGAACAGTGGCGGTTTGAATGTCAAGCCCTTCGACGTAGACGAAACCAATCGATCCAACCACCGCCATGCCCATCGCTTCTTGGTCGTGTTCGAGACTGAACAGCACGCCCCCAGGCTGTGATACTCGCGGCGTGACACAACGAAATAGAGTGGAGTTGACGTATGTCGCTTTAGCTGTGAGCGCACCGAACCTGCAACGAAATGCGGGTGCGAACTCGAATCCATGACCAAATACGTTGACCAGCGCGCCTCCTTCAGTCACACCCTCTTGAGGGGAGATGGAGTATACTTGTATCGCTTGCTGGACCCGCAGTTCGAGTACATCTTGACTGTAAAAGCTCGCTTGTGGGCTAACAGCCAACATCACAACACCCGGCGGAAGTATTGGCGTCGTGCACTCGATTCGATCTGCCGCCACAACCCGAGCTGACGTGACAACCGTCGAGTTTGCACTGGTAAACTCACACACGAGCACCATCCACGAACGGAATCCAGAGCCTCTGATTGCGAGCAAGTCCTTCCCAGTTGCTTTGATAACTGTTGGCACAGTCCCGTCAATGATGAGTGGCTCGTGAATGCGAATAGTGTGCCCTGTTGAGACGAAATCTCTTCCGTTGGGAGAGAGCAGCACAGCGTACTCGTTCACGGGCATGGCTGGTACACGACATGCCAACCTTCTTGCTGCACCGTCCACGAACCCCGTCGACTGGCTATCGATGGTGAGCTGCTCGCTTGTAAATCGGCAAACACTGCTCTCATACCAGACTTCATCCAACTCAACCAAATCGAAGGAGACTTCGAATTCTCCTGCACCATGTGGCGGTGTAGCACGGGTGTCGTGAGGACGCCCCACGAACTCGAGAGTACCAGCGAACAGCTCCCTCACATGGCCACTGGCCTCAGCGATCACGACTTTGAACGCGAGCGACTTGGGATGGCGGACACCAGGCGTTGAGCAGATGATTTGCGACGGCGACACGAATCGCGTACTTGCAAAGTCTGCACCCTCGCCGAAGTCACAGGCGATCCTGGATCTGGATGTGAATGACGATCCCAGCAAGTCGAGAGTGTACTCGCCACCGATTGGGAAGACTTGAGGATAATACGATTCGACAACTGGAGGACGGCCAACTTCAATGGTGTGCCCACCAATCACTCGAGGTGGCACTCCACATTGAATCTCCAGAGTGTACTTGCCAGGAGGCAATGTCGGAAGCTGGCATCGCCCAACTCCGCCTGAGCCAATCGTGGCAAGTGCCGGACTCGCCACTTCATCACCACCACTCCGTTCACCTTCGTGCAGGAGCACGCACTTCAACCTTTGTGCAGGCGCCGAGTCGGCCGCGTAGAAGAGCACGCTATCTTCACGGCCATGGGCTTCAACAACAGTGCGAGAAAATCTCTCGATTCTCGACGGGCAACTTGTGGCGGCGACTCGCAGCGGTAGTCGAGAAAGTATATGTCCTGCCAGCCAAATAGACAGTGTCGTGGCCTCTTTGGACTCGACCACGGCTGGGATTCGGCACTGCATCATCGTGGAGCTTGTGATTGTTGCGTAGTTCAGTGCCACACTTCTGCCTTCACCAACCTTGCACACGTACTCGTCCGCGGTCGACATATCGCTGGAGAGAATGGAGATAAGAATCCTTCCAGACGCTTCCTTTGTGTGATCGATGACAGTGAACTGCTTCGGTGGATACCTGAGGTTAACGACAACGTGGCCAATCGCGCGGTCGACTCCGTTCAGAGATACCGAGATGTTGGTTCTCCCTGGTGACATCGCAGAAGGCACCAAGCAGCGGATACAAGTGCTGTTAACGATCGTCGCGAGTGTCTGCAGCTTGTCATTGTAGTAGCAGCGAGCTACATCACCAAAGACCCTGAAGTTGGACCCGAAGAGAGTCACTGATGCTCGGTTCACCATCACAACGTCGGCCACCACGGCTATTTCAATGGTCGGGGAGGAGAAAACCGTCACTGCTGTGCTGCTGTCACTCCACGAGGCACCACCTTCGTAACTCAAGCTCAGTCGAACTTGACCCGGTACATGCGCTGGAGCGATGCAGCGTACACTTTGGCCACCAACGACAAGGCCTCTGCTGAGTGTATCACCGAAGCGGCACTGAATACTCGCTCCCTCGAATACGGGTGAAGCCATTGACACGAGGATCTCCGCACCTCCGCGTTCGTCGATAAACCTCGGCGTGATCGACTCCACCTGAACTGGCTCGATGATGCGGAAGAATCGATTCGTTCGAATCGATTCAGTGGCTGTTTCGGCCAACAACAGCTCGATCTCCACCTCGTCACTCCTGGGGCTGGTGAATCCAAAGAGGCAATCGACTTGAGTTGCTGTTTGCCTTAACACTGGAGCGTAGACATCACCACAGCGACAGCCGCGTACCACAAATGAGTCCAGGTTCTCGCCTAGAATGCTGACGACAGTAGATGTATGCGTCACCACGACGAAACGGGGTTGGACGCCATGGAATACAGCAAACGGGAGGACCTCGAGCACAGCAGCATCAACTGAGCTAACACCGCCAACGATACCGACACGAACTGCAAGTCGAGTCGGCGTGTACAGCACTGGTGCAGTACACTCTAAGTACGACCCATTGATGACTGTCGCGCGTATCGAATGCCCATCGAACAGACAAATTAGTGGTGCCACTTGAGAGAATACGCCTTCGATACCGACAGTAGTAGCCGTCAGCATTCTCGTCTGCGTCGGGCTGATCCTCGCAACGCTGATAGGAGGTCCAACAGTGAAGACCACGGAATCATCCACCGCAGACTGGAAGTCGTGGCCATTGTTCGAGATGGATACGGTTCTGGTTCCCAATGGTAGGAACGGCACCTCACATTCCACTCGTACAGATGAAATGAACGTAGCATTGGTGACAATGTCGCCAAGCCGACAGGATAGAAGACTTGTTTGTCGAAAATGCTGACCACCGACGACCACGGATTGTCGAATCCTGCGAGAAGAAACTCCATGCGTGGGAGCGACACTGGTGACGATTTCGGTCTGAACGACTTCAAATGTGACAGCCGGGTTCTCAACTTGAATAGCTCCGTCCACGATGACTGTTACGGCATGGGTACCTAGCAGTAGCGTCGGCGTATGGCATCGCAACTCATTGACGCTGCGCACGGTCGCAGGTTTTGACGACTTGGCGCCTCCAAACGCACAAAAGTACCTGCGCTGAAACACAAACGGACCGCCGAGGACACGAATCACCGTGCTGACCGCGTTGGGGCCGATTGGCGGCAATACTGCCCGTAACCGAGGCACCGGTTCGAGCACGATATCAAGCCAATTCGAGGCTAGCTCACCCTGAGAGATCCGCAGCTTCATTTTGACCTCTGGCGTTGACTCGTTCAAGTAAACCTCGGCGGCAGGGCAGAACGCCTTGGTTGGTGACAAAGCCATCCCCAGCGTCACGTGATCTTGACCAGAGTGGCAATGCACGCTAGCACTCAAGTCGAATCCTTCCCCAACGACTGCAACAAGTGTCTTCTTCGATGACGATGGTGTATTCGCCATCACATTCGCTGGCGACAGAGCTTGAATTGAAAGACGTGGTCGCACGTCGATTCGAATAGTGTTCGTGGACGGAATACCTGCTGCCACTAGACCGACATCGCATGAGGCTGGCGCGTGAAGTTCCTCGAGTACTTCACACGTGATGAAGTCATCGCTGTAGACGTGTGCTGTGGTGGTGAAGATAGGATGGTTGGAGCACAAGAACTGGCACTGCGTGACGACGCTCGTTGACGAGAACTGTCCATGCAGATGAAGATACTGCGGGATTCCGTCGTGTATCTTGGTCAGAGTTCTTGGTTGAACATGCGTGATGAGTCCCCTGTGAGTCAATGAGAGTGGACCCACCCAGACACGCTGCTTACTGCTGGCGCTGGATCCCGGATACTCAAGTGCCAGATCAACGAACGGTTTGTTGACTCCCACAAACCAGTCGACACCAAGTGAGCAGCGAACCATGCTCGTGGAATAGTTGGTTGCAGGCACACGTAGCTGGCCGTCAAAGTCGCATACGGGGACACCCGCATCGTTAAGAAGATCTGCGCCATTAATCTCGATATTTCGCAGCGATACGGATGTTGAGTCGAACACAATTGTCGATGGTGAGATCTTGGATATCGATGGGGCGTCCATGAAAGTGAACGAGAACGGCGTAGAGATTCTCTTCCTGTCCGACGAATCGAGCTCCATCGAGAACTGGGTGACCTTCGACAGTGTCAGCGGTGTGGGGCATCTTCCTTGTGTACCGCTTGACTCAGCTCGAAAGGGACTGCAAACATCGTCGAAGCAGCAACGGGAGATATGATCTAAGTACAGACCACGGACGACCACTGTCGTCACGGATGAAGCTACACCACTGACTGGAGAGATCGTGTCGATCACGGGAGCAGCGACAATCTCGAGAACCTTGGTTTGCTGGGTATAATCATGCCTATTCATCGAATACACGACCTCGTGTCCGATGGAACTGTTGAATGGCTGACGCAGTACCTCTTCAGCCAGTCCTGGGCATTCCACTTGAGTCCAGCTTTTCCACACAGCGGGTACCCGCGCTTCAAATGCCGCTGCAGTACTACGAGCCATGCACTCGCTTGCAGAGCCATTGATGAACCCGCGTCCAAGTAGCCGAATCAACTGACCGCTGTCGTCAAGAGTCATCCGCGCAGGTGCGATACCGTCGATGTCGGGGTCGCGGTGGTACCGGAAGAACACCTTGTTGGTGACGAACGAGCTTGACGCTGATCGAACCCCTACCGCGATATGCCACACCAGTAGCTCTGGATCTCGTGGTGGCATCGTGCACATCACAGACGTGCCGTTCATGTACCTCGCAGGTACACTCTTGAAGCTGCTGTCGCCCTCCCATCCAAACGTGCACTCGAGTAGTGGTGACTCGTCGCTAAACACTCCCTGCACAATAACAGGCGTGCCTCCCGCTGCAGATCCGAAGGATGGATTGAGATGACGCACTTCCATCGAGCCCATTCCACGGGGTATGGCGATCGTGTATGAGTCGGAAAAAGCCTCATCGTCGAACCCAACGGCCACATCGATTCGCTCAGTCGTCGGTTCAACAAGAACGTCACACTCGACAAGATTCGCCGACGTGATGCGTGCCCGTGACATTTGATCGTGGCCGATACGGCATAGCGCGGTCGTATTTCTGCTGACGCTCGTGGTGCGCTTGTCGATCTCAACTGCCAAGACGACCTCGGTTTGATCGTCGGAGATTGTGCGTGCGCTCTTCACCGCCACGTCTTTGATTGAAAAAGCTTCAACACACTTGCAGTCAAGCTTGTGACCAATGGACGTGCGGGACAGCTCAATCTCCACTCCATCGCCATCACTGAACAACACACTCAATGGCACAACGCCCGAGGTGTTGGTGCAGGGGAGCGGACAACGGAAGACATTCTCGACCACGTCCTCAGCTAGTACGAGGTGGGATCCGAACTGACACCGGACGAACGGCAGCGACTTGAAGCCAGAGCCGATGAAAAACACGGAGTCTTCTCCACGCGCGTTTCCTCGTCGCTGGTGGGCACGTTGGATGGTTGGGAGACCGCGATATTGGAACCACTGGCGGTTAAAGTTGGTTTCGGGTTCGTCAGCGATGAGATCCACAGGAACTGTCGCAGGAATCAAGCCTTCAGAAGCAGGAACCGTTCCTCGCCAGGCGTCGAGTGCTTGCTCGTACAAGAGCTCGACACACGTGGACGTTGAGACAAAGCATGCCGAGATGTTGCGGCTCACGAATCGTCTGTGATGCTCTGGATCTTCAATCGTGACCTGGAACGACTCTCCGCCCGCGACTGACCCGCTAGAACGAGATAGCTTCCAATCCACGAGAGCATGTTGGTTGAGAAGAAGAGTCGACGTGTCGTCCACCGAAAGCCGACGGGTACCGTGCAGCCAAAAACTCAAGCTCGCAGAGTCACCAACACGAGACGTGCTTGGAAATGCACAAGAGGCGCGCGTTGCATTCTGAATCACTGCTGAAACGACGGCAATCGAAGAGAGCGTTTTGAAACGACACTCGAGCCCACCCGAAGGGATGAAATCGAATCCGTCGATAAACACTTGGCGAGATTGAGAAGCAACCGTGACCTGTCGAAGCTCTGGCGGAGTCAGAATCGTCAAGTTGTGACCCGTTGGCATGACGACGTCAGCGCTAGCGATCAGGGATACACGTGCTGTACCTCGGATTCGATCCACTGCCGTAGCCTCCGAGTTAGCGGGGATGTCCCTAACACACCGAACGAGGAACGGTGATTCCCACTGCGCGAGCATCTCGACACGTAGCTGCTCAGACACCACGAGGCATCCGAGTTCCGGCCCATCTGGTAAGTTTGTCCCATGAATGTAGAATGAGTCAAACTTGTATCCCACCGTGGGCAAGATGTTCTCGAACGAAGGTTTGCGCAGCACGCGAATGGAAAGCGTATTGGAGAACACTTGCATGCCTTGATCCACGTCGAACGCGAGCTTTACACCAACTGTTCCAGCATGGGGCATCGCAGGAATGATACACGAGACCGAGGTATTGTCGACGGCGAAAGCGTTCACGCATACATCAACGCCAAAGCAACACCGGGTCGGTATCTGGGTACCAGGCAGAGACACCGCTTCCACACGAATCACGGTTCCACCACTTGCAAAGCTCAGCGACGGCCTCAATCGGCGAATCTGCGGTGGGTACAAGCACTTGACCTCCGCACTTCCCATCGCGATGATCCCATCGGCTGTTGCCACCCGGATGGTGTCGACCACAGCACCTGAGTGGTGGTGAGAAGAGAGAACACACTTCACATTGTCTGGAGTGGCACCGTGAAGTGCTGGTGTGGGTATGCCTCGATTGATGCAATAGATTGACGCATTCAGAGGCTTGTTCTCCACGCTGATGGACACCGCAGTCATCTCTGAACACGGCCGCACCACTGGCGTCACCTCGACCAGTCGGAAAGGGGGATCGACCGAGAGCAGAGCTGGAGGGCTCCAATCTTGACCATTCATTGTTACCTGAACAGAGGTCGCACCGATTTCATCGACTTGGACACCGATGCAGAGAATCGATTCTTCCGATAGCCACTCGCCGTCATACTCCTTGCCAGCTTCCCCCACGCGACATCTCGGACCACTTGCGTATGGGAAGCCAGTACCGTACACAATGAGATCACCAGCATGAAACTGAGGGACGCGGTTCGGCGACACTGCGAGCACTCGCATGTGTTCTCCATACGTGAGTACAGTGGGGACGTCGACAATCACCCGCGACATCGAATCTGCTAGCTTGAGTATTGTGATACCATCTCCGTCTATGTCCTCCGGAGCGAAGCACTCGACGATCGTCTTGCTCGATCGCGCGCTCACAACCGCCGTTGAGTTGATGGTGACGCCGCCGAACACACAAGACAGCGGTGGAAGTACATATTCAGTAGCCACTTCAAGTTCCACCGATATCCTTGTCCCTCCGATGCTAGCCAGCACCGTTGGATTCACGCTCACCACACGCGGTTGCTCCAAGTAGCGGAACTCAACACCCGTGAAGTCGAAGAAGTCGAGGTTGTTGAGGGATCCACCGACGATAGCTAGACCAGCAATACTTCGAGCTGGTGTGCTGCAGATCACTTGAGCTGGCAACCACGAGTCGGTGACGAGAACACCAGAGCGGACTTGGTCATCAAAAGTGCATGTGATCGCTGTTCGATTGAACGCGCGTGGCAGAGTCACATCCAGGTCAATGACCAGTTCGCCTTCACCATCAACAAAGACTTGAGCCGGTTCAACCTTCAGGGCATTGACAGTCTTGACAAACCACAGCCGCGTAGAGAACAAGACTTTGCTTGCATGGACGACGACAAGTTGTACATCTGACTGGAGCGAGCTTGACAGTGACGGAGGGACGAGGCACACTGCCCGGGTCATAGACACAGGGCTGGCTTCACTCCAGACGCTCTCGCTCGATCGGCCAACATGGAACTGGCACCGGAGACCGGTGTCCAAGTCCGCACCGAGCAAAGTGATTCGCGTCTTCGGGTGAATGATCCGGTTCCTCGGTGCGATCGACGTGACACTGGGAGCGCCGATGAATCGGAACAACTTCTTGTTTTGAGAGATTGCGGTTTCTCCCTCACCGATGAGTGACACAGCCACAGTCTCCTGAAGCATTGATCTCAGCGAGCAAATGACCGACTTGTCCGATGATCGTCGTCCGAGGACGCGCGAAGACCCGAATACGCACCAAACCCGCGGAGGAAGATCGTCTGTAGCAACAACTTCCACTGGGATGGAATCGTTGACACTAGCATGTGCTGGTTTCAGCTCCTTGATGGACGCTAGCCTCGCTGCGGAAAGCATGATGCTCCCGGATGCGAGTATTGGTATCTCGCCACAGAGCACATCGAGTTTCTCCTCTGCTTGCTTTCGCCGTTCTGGGATCGTGCACTCAATGCAAGAATTGTTGACGACCACAGCAGGGATGACCTGGCTACCGAAGTGACACTCAACGTTGCAGAGCGTCGCGATTTTGACAAAGTTCGAGTCGTCACCACCATAAAGTCGAACAGGTACCCCACTAACAACGCTTGATAGACTCGTGGGGTAGACCTCACGGACGGAGATGGGATTGATCACTCGCAGCGAGACAGTCGTCAAAACTCGCGTGGATTTCCGATGCGCCTGAAGCAGCCGCATGTTCATTTGACCCGTGCTCGTTGCCTTGAACCTTGGAAACGAGCATGTGGCGAGCGTCGAATCAATCACGACCATTTCGGATCGAAGCAGGTTCTCAAGCTCACAGTGCAGTGAGTGCCGACGAGTAAACCCAACACCAGTGATGTTCACTGTGAAGTCGGCCGACGATACCACGTACGTGGCGTCGCCTTGAAGCCTCGGTGGCGGCACGTACTCAAGCGCGAGCTGACTGCGGTGCCTTGGCGCGAACCCGTTGATCGATACGAAAACGCTGATCCATCTGTCGTCGGAGTCAGCGAAGGAGGGAATCAGGCACTTCACAGTGCTGCCATTGATGTACACAGCTGGCGACACCAGCGGATTCGCAGAGCCGATCACACAACTCAGCGAAGGGAGATCATGGAACCCAGCACCGCGTACAAGCACTTCGTCCTCCGAACCAGTGACGAAGCCCGGCTCGATTGCTGTGAGGGTGGGACGTGCTGCATGGATACCCTAGTTAGCATCGTCTTGAACAAAGAGCGGCATGCATTCACTTACCAAATATCATCAGATTCATCGGCGCGAGGTGACGCTGACTTCTGGTTACCAGTGCAACTTCAAGGTCGACCTTGGAGCTGGAAGAAGATATGGGAGGAACGATGCATCTCACTTCACCAGACGAGATACGCTTTGCCGACGACACGAACGACCGCCCAAACTCGCACGACATGACTGGATCGTCAACAAAGTTGGCGCCATGGATACTCAGAACATCGCCACTATCGAAGCTGCTGAAGAGTGGGTCAATAGTGTTGATCACAGGAGCCGCTGTCGTTTCAAAAGTGAAAAGTTAGGGACAGTATCGCATCAGTCGGCAAAGGGTCCATACCTGTGTACGTGAACCGTAGGGCACTTGAGTACTCTTGGCGATTTGTGGTCAACCGCACGTCGACAGTCTGGGGTACGGCCATGGACGGAGGAACGTCGCATGATACGGTGGCGCTATCCAGAAATGAGGCCCGCGAAAATGAATTCTCGTTGAACACACACTCGAGCGATGCTGCGTTCGGTATGCTCGTTCCAGTGATGAGTAGCCGGGTACCGCCGTCGACTGGGCCCGACGAAGGAGACAATGCAGTCACTACCCAGGCGTCATCGTAGGCGAACCACAAAGGATTCGAATAGTACAACTGCCCATCTGTGACGATCAGCATCACCGTCGAAGGCCGCCATTCGTTTGCAGCGGCAACGTTCGAGGGTGTCGAACACTCCAACTCGGAGTCAGACCTCACCAGCGCGGGAACCGGAACGTTCAGACCGAACACACACTTCAGTGTCCCGGCTGGCCATTTTGCAAAGCCAGATCCTGACACTGAAATACGCGTGCCTCCTGAAGCAGCACCTGACGCTGGAGCGAGATCTCGTACCACAATAAGATCGCTTGAACCGTTCTTCTGGATCGCCAGTTCCACCACCGATTCTTCACGGTTGGAGAAGTCACTCGAATGGCTCATCGCGAAGTACACAACCTCGTAGCCATAGAATGGTCGAATTCGAAGGTACGAGAGAGATTGGAGAAGTCCGTTGACTTTGTCGACCTCGCCGGACAGCTGGATCAAATCTGCTGGAGAGTCACTCGCTGGCGTTCGCTGCACGCCGACAGGAGTATCTTCAAGAGAGACACCAAGCTTCAGCCGACCGAACGAAGTCATGGGGCGAATCCGAACATTCAGTGATCCACGAGCTGTCAAACTCGAATGGCGCTGCACCACGTAGCCGCTGATTTGCGTGCTCAACAATTGGCCGACTGAAACCACCATGGGGTCATCGACGGCTTGCACAAAGATAGGAATGAGCGCGGCGACTTGTGTTTCGGTCTTGTCACGAGCGTTGTGGTCAACCACTCGGATACTGATGTGCTCGTTGTGATGCCTGGAGTTAAAGTCACGATCAGGCTCGTAGCGAAGCTCAAAGAGAGCAAGATTGACTGCCTCAAGCTGGCCAGTGAAGCGAACGAACTGGTTTAGATCGCCGTCGCCTTCGAGGAACGCCAATTCTGCCGTACTTCCAAATGACACCACACCGCCGATCGCATACACTTCGACTTCAAACTGGGCATCACGCATTGTCGTGCTGGTCACATCAACATCGTCCACGCGAACGCCGAATATCGCGAGATCCTCGTCTTCGAGAACGATCTGGGCACTGGGTGTGGAGAGCCTCAGAGGATCATTCACCGAGTCGACCTTGAGGATAACTTGCCGTTGATCTGTCGACCGAGGTCCGAAGCCGGTACTCCCTTGCTCAGTCACCGCCACCGTGAGGTGGTCTTCTCCATACCAGTTCAAGAAGCTCTCAAACCTGATCCGTGACAGAGCTTCATTTACGCTGCTCAGCTCGCCACTGAGCACCATATACTGGTCTTTTGTGCCGTCGCCGACGACATACGTGATACCTGACGTTGGCTGTGTGGAGAGTACCCCGTGCTCGACAGCGAGCAGTACCGATACGTCGTAATCCAAGGCCACGGAGCGCTTGTTGTCGGTGATCTTGACCGACGTAATTATCAACGCTGTGTCTTCGAATCCTTGAATCTCGCTCGGTGCCTGGATGCGTGGATCGTTGTTCCACGCACTCACAGAAACGAAGATCGAGGCGTACGCCGATGCATGATCCGTGATAAAGCTCACAGATCGCCACTTGTTGCCGTCAACGTTTTGCCATTGCAGACGGATGGTATGATCACCTGCGCCCAGGGGCAGTACCATGCTTGCCTTTGCATTCTTGATCCCTCGAACATCACCATCGACATAGGAGGAGAGGTGCCGGTACGCGACACCGTCGACCACCAACCTTGTTTGAATTCGGCTCCACTTTGAACCGGTCCAACTCGCGAATTGCGGGTTATCTGACTGTGATAGAGGGAGGTGGTAGCTGATCGTCGCGAAGGAGGCGACTGGAAGTGAAAATTTTAAGACCGAGTCACCGACATCGGACCACGCGCCCACTTCAGCATCCTTAAACTGCTGCAAGTTGTACACGGATACTCGTTCGAAGTTGGCGTAGCTCACCGCAGCAAGGATTCTCCCCATCCCAAAACCATCGAGGGCATTGGGCGCGGTGTACCATTCACGTTGCGAGAGTACTAGTCGTTTCCAGAGCACGTTGATGCTGTAATCACCCGGTTGGAGGTCCAAGATGACTGCGCCTTCAAGCACCAACGGAGACTTGGAACCTCCGCTCAAGATCGCGTACGATCCCGTTTCTCGATACCGACGACCGTTCAGCTCAATGACGGACTCGATTTCATCACGTGCACTTGCGTCTGGCCCATTGCAGTGAGATCAAAGTGCCGATATTGCTAGTGGAATGCCGTCTTTGCTTACCTTGTCTCGCGCGGATATACTGGGTCCGGACTGGGACTTGGTAGAACACTCGCATTCTTGCAGCCTCTGGTAACCGTAAATTCAGCGTCATACCCTCGACTGGTTCCCACGTATCTTTGCTCTCGAGCACCGCCGGCGAGAGTGGCTGTGTGTACCACATATATCGATGCTGCACGGACACAACCAGGTTGCGTCCACCCGCGAATCCATCCAGCAGGCTACTCGAAATCACCCACATTTTGGTTCGGAAGCCATGCTTTCGCCATTGAAGACGAGCTTGATGCGAGCCCACTGCTAGTTCGGCACCGAGGTATCCACTGGCTACTGTGACCAGCGGTTCGTTGTCACCGACGGTTGTCCCTGATTCACGATACGGTCGATCGTCGAGCACGACTCGGAACGCGACTTCACTTTGATCGTGAAGCATGGTCGCCCCATCGATACTTTGAAGATGGGAAACCGAGACGTCGTAGGATATCAGCACCACGGCTTCATTGACGAGATCAAACGATACGAACGTGTCGGGCACATCGACCCACACGTCGTTTGGTTCAGTTAGAGTAGCTGGCGTCAATGGACTCGCACTCCATGTCAGATGTGGGGTCGGCGCCGTGTCGCCTACACGGAACAGAACAAGGCGTTGGTGTATACTACGCCTCGGAGAATTTGATGATTCAACGTACCGAGCGCTTCGCCAAGAAGCAGCGAGGCAACGGCAAGGTAGCCCAAACGAAGAAGCCTTGAAGTAGCCATCGCCCGCCACCGTGTCTCGGCCATTTGTGCTCTGTGACCCGTCCTCACGATCGTAGCTGGAGCTCGCTATTTATTTCGAACAATGTGTCTTGTTTCCGCTGGATACGCACGCGAACAGACGCGTGGATGTGCGCGCCGAGCTTCATCGCCCCAGGCTGCTAGAGGCGCTTTTTTCCATTGGCGCAAATATGGGCAACTTCGTTCCATCAATACGTGTACCATTGCATCGGTACACACTGGTTGTACCATATATTTGGTACACTGTTTCATTCAGTGGCGGGTTGAAGCCCTTTTTGCGTTTGGCTGGGAAGGGGGGAGGAGTGCAAAACCCACACAAAACAGTCGTACGGTGGCGGCCATTGAAAGCAACCAAGTCCGCAAGGTCGCGCGCAGACGTCTTCGCTTCAAGAGATCGTCGAGGGGGAGGCAGCCTTCGATCTTACAGCATTCCCGTATTGCTGCACCTGCTTATCCCGACCGTTGCGAGTTTGAGCGCACGCGATAGATAAAAGAAAAAATGTCATCTTCCGACGGTGAGTTTAACGACAGCGCGGTTGCCAAAGATGGGCGTTTCTGATGCAGTTCTCGCGCGCAGAGGACATGAAAGGTGGCGCGTCGCCGATGGTGTCGGATTCCGACTCCGACAGCGGCAAGATGCAGTCGAAGAAGGACGGCAAGAAGCGCCGCTTGAGCAAAGACTCGAGCAAGAAGTCCAAGAAAACCAAAAAATCCAAAGTGATCGACGACAGCGACGAAGATGAAAAGGTAACGCTGCTTACAGACGAGATAGAATTTGAGCGTTGTCACTAAAGGGAGCGCTGTATGCAGCGACCAAAATCGTCCTTCATTGAGGACGAGGCCTCGGAGAGCGACGACGGTGACGGCAAAGGGGACTCGGATGACGACGACTCGGAGGATGACGGCGAGGATAAGAACGAGTACGAAGCGGATGGCTTTGTCGTCGATGATGAGGAAGACGAGAACTCGGACGATGATGCTGGTGAGTTGGCTACTGCACACACGCCGCATTAATCTGCAAACACTCACAAGCAGAGATTCGTTTTCGCCAAAGGTGGAGGCCATCGCCGCCGTCGCCGTAAGAAGGAAAAGAAACTGCGTCGCTTGAAGCAGAAAATTAACGAAGTGGACGATGAAGATCTCATGCTCGTGCGTGAGAACATGGGCATGGACACCGGTCTCGCGCGTTCAGACAGCGAAGATGAAGATATGGACCGCTCGTCCAAGAAGCGTAAAGACCAAGATTCAGGGCTCATGTCGCGCGAATTGAGCTACAGAATGTTCGGCGACTCCGACGACGAAGAGGAAGACGCGGCTCCTGCTCGAAACAACAACTACCTCGGCAACGATGAATACGAAAGTGACGATATCGACGAGTTCATCGTCGATGACGATGAAGGAGAAGGCCGCGAAGGGCCTCGCCGACGTCGCAAGCAGGCCCCTCTACCGGCTTCGATGCAAGGCCCATCGGTGTATCAAATGGGCGAAGCTGAGGAACTGTTTGGCGACATGGAAGGTTTCCTTGAAGCTACACGTGGTGCTTTGCCAGGCGACTCCCGGAGCGCGCCACGATCGAAGAAAGCGGCATTGCTCGAAAAGTACGAGCCTGACGTTCTCAGGGAGCACATGATGACGCCCGAGATTATCGCCGTGCGAGACAAAGATCTTCCTGAGCGGTATCAGCAGATCTTCAACGGCCGACAGTTTCCGGATGCAGAGGATCGCGCTGAAGAGTCCGAGTGGATCAGTCACTTCATTCTGAAGAGCAAAGATGACAAGCGAGTTTCTCCTGGAGAGATCGTGTCTGCGATCGACAGTGTGTTGCGCTTCTACCATGATGAGAAGCTGGAGCCGGCATTCGTTCAGCGTTACTGCAAGGAGTTTTGGAAACCGGCTGGGCTTCGCTCGGGTGACTTGTACGAAATCCTGGATCTGGACGTCAAGTGGGACAAGTTGAAGCGAAAGGAGCGGTCGTTCGAGGCAGGCGTCGACAAGGCTGTTGATAGTGCGAGCCCTAAGGAGTCGCGATTTGTCCGTGACTGCTACCGTGAAATCACTCGAGTACCTGGAGAAAAGTGCTATCAAGATATGGCCGAGTTCCTGGCGCTCGATGCATCCGATTCACAAGATCAGTCTGCTCAAGACAGGAAGTTCCGTCGACCCGCTCGTCGTAACTTCTACCAGATCTGCACGAAGGGCGGTTTGCGACCCGTCGCGAGCGCGTTCACGATGAATGCCACCGTGTTGGGCGGTATTCTCGTTGGTATCGATCATGATCCGACCCTTCGAGAAGTTCCGACCCCCGAGGAGAGCCCGGGTGTTTTTGGACAGAAGTACACTTCCAAGGAGTTCCCGATGGTTGACGACGTCATGCGTGGTGCTCGCCATATTGCAGCTACTCGAATCGCGGCGGAGCCGAATGTCCGAAAGTGTTTACGCGAAGCGTATCGCCAGCAAGCTCAAATCTACACGGAGGCCACAGCGAAGGGTCGAGAGGAGATCGACGAGCTCCATTACAGCTATGGTGTGCAGTATCTCGACGCGATGCCAGTCCTGGAGGCGATGTCGCACGCCGATCTTTGGTTGCGTCTTGTTCGTGCCGAGAAGGAAGGGCTTCTAACCGTTACGATTGTGAACAACAATCTGCAAGAACTCATCGAGCAACTCCAGGAAGTATTCAGCGACAACCGCAACGACGCCGACGAAGAGTGGGAGAACCAACGCTACCAAGTTCTTCAAGAGGCTGTGAGTGCGTTCATGGTTCCGTCGCTTGAGAACGAACTCCGCCGTGACCTGTTGATCTCCTCGCGCGAGTTCTTGGTAAAGCAGTGTGGATCGATCATGCGCCAGCGTTTGGCTGTCCGCCCTTTCGAGACCAAGGATGGATACGATCCATCGATCATCTCGATTTGGGTTGAGAACGGACCCGAGGCGATCATGCACATGGTGGCACTTGATGACAATGGCGAACTCGTGGACAAGACGAAAGGCTACTGCCGACGTGACGAGAAGCACATTCGCACGCTCACGAACATCTTGTTCCGCTTCCTCCAAGAGCACTCGAAGACAGATGTGGTGGTGATCAACGTCTCTGGCGGTACGAAGTGCTTAGACATGGGTGAGCTTGTGGACGCTGTCCGCCACGAACTGGGCCGAGACAATGCCAATCGGTTCGGAAACCATGACGGCAAGGACTGGATGGAGATTACATTCCTGAAAGATGACGTCGCCAGCATGTACAGCCGCTCGAAGCGAGCGGAACAAGAGTTCCCAGAAGAGTCGGAGGCAGTTCGTGCGGCAATCGGCTTGGGTCGTTATTTGCGTAATCCTGCTTCTGAACTGAGCGCGATGTGGGGCAACCATACCCTCGATGATCCTCAACGCGGACGCGAGCTGTTGTATCTGAACGTGCACGAGATGCAGCACTCGCTGGTGAAGGAGATGCTCATTCGTGAGTACGATCGTGTCTTCTCGCGGGTCGTGAACAAGTTTGGCGTGGATATCAACCTCCTTGCCAACCACAAGCACTCATCGTATCAACTCCAATTCATCGCTGGTCTTGGTCCAGTCAAGGCAACTGCTCTGCTCGACAAGGTTCGTGCGAAGAGTTTCATCGAGCGTCGCCAAGAGCTTCTTTCGAAGGGAATGGTCGGCAAAATCGTCTACAGAAACTGCGCTGGCTTCCTGCGCATTCGCGAACGCGATACATTGAAGGAAGCACCGTTGAACCCACTGGACGACACTCGCATCCACCCTGAGAGCTACTACATGGCGGTGAAGATGTGCGGTGATGCGAACAACAACTCCACGATTGACATGTATGACCCGAACCAGTACTCGTATGCCGTCGAGGATACAATGTTCCAATCTGCGAGCGCTATCAAGAGCAAGGACCATGATCGTCTAGTGCGATTAACCGATGCTGAGATCCAAGACGCGCTGTCAGAGCTCGACCTTCCAGCCTACGCAAGCAGACTGGAAATGCAGAAGAAGGGCCCGAAGCTTCTGACCCTTGAGTACATCAAGAGGGAGTTGCGCTACCCGTACTTTGACAAGCGCCGGCCGTACCAGATGCCGCACGAAGAAGAGCTCTTCATCCTACTCAGTGGAGAAACACCTGAGACATTCAGCCTAGGTATGGTTCTCCCGTGCACATTGCTTCACATGGCTGGCAACGAATTCGTCCGAGTTCGTCTTCACAACGGTATGCGCGCCTCGTTGAAGAAGTCTTTGCTCCCGGACTACATCAACGACGAAGCGTACATCAAAGCGAATGGCTTTCCAAAGGGGATTACGGTGAACGCACGCGTTCTTCTAATTCGCAAGGATCCCCACGGACGATTCGAAGTCGAACTTGGTTGCAACGAGTCATCGTTGCGGTCTGCATGGGTAGAAAAGTCGCGTCCACCAAGCGCAGCCGTGGTCCAACGTATCATGCATGATCGCAACGTGCGCATCGACAAGCTCCTCAACAGTTCGGCAATCAGTGACGAGAAGGACGGGCACAACGTGGAGTGGCGGTTGACTCAGCCAAAGCGCAAGAAACGCCAAATCGGTCACCCAGCGTTCAAGAACGTCAACTGCCAGTCGGCGATGCAGTTCCTTCGAGAGCAGCCAGTCGGCGAGGTCGTCATTCGCCCCAGTACGGTGGGTTCTGATCACCTCACGTTGACGTGGAAGATGCTCGATGGCGTATACCGCCACTTTGATATCCTTGAGAAGAACAAGCCTTCGGAGGCGAGACTTGGCGAGCAGCTCGTCATCAAGGAGGAGCCTTACGGCAGTATTGATGAGCTCATTGCGCGCTTCGTGGATCCGATGAACGCGCTTGTGGAAGAAGTGATCCAGTACAAGTACTTCAAGAACGCGTCCCTCGAAGAGGTGCACGAAGACTTGATCAAGCAAAAGAAGGCCCACCCCGCGCGCATCCCGTACATTCTGCATTTGTATACCAAGTTCCCCGGCTGCTTCTCGATCTCGTTCATCGCACGGTCCACTCCTCACAGCTGCCACGTGGAGGTGAAGCCGAATGGATTCCGCTTCTTTGGTCGCATCGAGTCGTCGATCTTACCGACACTACCCCAAGCACTGCAGTTCTTCAAGATGAAGGCGCTCGTTGCCCCGACGTCAAGCAGCTCGCGGTCGTCACATGCGTCAACTTCACGCCCTGAGCCGACTAGCAGCAACGGACGTGCTCCTTTCGCGCAGCATGCTCAACCCTTCGAGTCCAGCTACTACCGTGATAACTCGAGCGGTAGTGGTGGCGGTGATCGTCACCGCCAGGACTCGCGCTTCGATGATCGCCGCAACGGGGGCGGCTACGGCTCTGGCTCCCGTGACTACAATCGCTACCCAGACAATCGCCACCAAGACAACCGCTACCAGGATTCTCGTCGCGGTGATGAAAGCCGCTACCGTCATTAGACACCAGCCAGTCAGATGCTGGTGATCTCTACGGACGCAGCAGAGGAGGCATTCATGTAGCGACGCCATGATGATCAATCACATTGCGACAGAGATTGCTTAATTCAATACCTCTATTAAGTACGATTTCAATGCACACGTTTCCTTTGACACAGCCACCCCAAAGCGTGGTAGACGATGGGGCTCACGAATGCGGACTTTGCGCTGCTCTTTCGTAAGGCGGCGGCAACAGACGAGAGCACTGAGCAACGCCACGGTAGCCCCGATGAAGGTGACGACCGACCGGACAGCGAGATGATGAATCCCATGATGCAAGCAGCGATGCGCGTGAACTTCCGTGACGAAGAAACATGGGACGAAGACGAACCACGAGCGATGGGCTTGGGCAATGTACCGCCGCGTGAGGCTACCCCAGAGCTACCGCATGGCCACCAGCTGAAAGGAGACGAGGACGAACGTAAGCGCGTGTTGTCGGAGGCTGAGCTGCGGCGCAAGTTTACGTGGGGAAAACACACTACGGGTTTTGGTGTCAAGATGCTGGCCAAGATGGGCTTCTCTGGGCGGCTTGGAAAAGACGAACAAGGCGTCTCTGCGACAGTGGAGGTGGTCCAGCGGCCCAACCAAATGGGTCTCGGCTTTGGAAGCTTCAAAGAGGCCGGGAACCTGAAGCACAACAAACGCCTGGAAAAAGAATTGAAGGGCGAGACGTTTGACGAGAAGGAGGAGCGCGAGAGAGAGCAGCGTGAGTGTGATGCTCTAGAGGAAGATGACTCGCTCTGGCGGAAGCGAAAAGTAGTTTCTGCCAAGCGTGTGCACAAGCGCGCGGCAGACGTGACCAATGAAGCCCACGCAAAGAAGCCGCGCAACGAAACCATTCTGGACATGCGAGGACCGGACGTTCGTGTGCTCGACAATCTCTCGGAAGTGTATGCCGAGCAAGAGGCGTCAGCGCCACCGAAGCTTGGTGAAGAACTCGTCTACAACGTGCGGATGGTTGTGAACCTCGCCCAAGGCAGGATATACGACCTCACGCAGAAGATCGATGGGAACGTGGAGACTTTGGAGAGTATGACGAAAGAGGCAAAGATCTTGAAGGCTCAAGTCGAGACCGATACACTACGATGGACACATGTGGAAGAACTGTTGATGAAGATGGCTGCGCTTGAAACGGTGGTAGCAAACACGGTCGAGAGCCTGTCGATCGATCACGTGGTGGATGGACTTCGGAAACTACGCGGCGAATTCCCAGGAGAGTTCGAGGCATACAAGCTGGTTCAAATCACGCCATCACTCACGATTCCTCCGCTGAAGGCGCTCGTTTTGTCCTCGGATATGCTCAATCGCGACTCGCTGCTGTTTGCACTGAAACAGTTCCAGCAGCTTCAACTATTCCTGTTTGAACGGTGGGAGTCACCTCAAGACAATCGCACAAGCTATGGTGTTTTCCACCACATCCATGAAAAGCACAGCTCACTTGGTGACGACATATACAACTACATCCTGGAAGAAGCACTGTGGCCAGGCGTCGTCCAAACGGTGAACGTGGACTGGAACCTCGCGAATGACCCGGACGCCTGTGCGAGATGGTACGACGCCTTCAAGCCACACCTCCCAGAAGAATTCAGCGCTGCCTTCCTTCACCAGTTGATTCTACCTCGGTTGAAGAAGGAGTTCCAGAGATGGAGCCTCAAGACACACCCCACCATGATGCACACGTGGTGGGAGGTGTGGCAGCCGCACTTCGATTCTGGGTTGAAGGCTCTCATCCCAGACATCCAACTTTCGCTTGGGAGCGAACTCACTCGATGGCACCCGTCAGATCAGTCGATGATATCTGTCATCACTCCGTGGCGTCAGATCTGGGGCGAGATCGAGTACGGCAAGTTCACTCACAGACACGTCATCAGCAAGCTGGTGCGATGTCTACAGCGTGAGTTCGAAATCAACCCACAAAACCAGTCACTTGACGCCCTTCGTTGGGTACTCGTGTGGCAGCCTCACATCGCTGAGCGCCAATTCGTTGCGCTCTTCGAAGGAGAATTCTTCCCTCGATGGCTCAAGGTTCTTCATCAATGGGTATCGACGTCACCACAACTCGCCGAGCTGGAGACGTGGTACCTTGGGTGGAAAAAGTTCTTTGCCAAGCATCAGCTAGCAACGAAACCTCGCCTTGTCACGCATTTTCACGGCGCTGTGCTGCTGCTGGAGGCTGCACTGATGAAGGAACTGGACCGCTCCCACCACATCCCAGCTTTGAATCGATATGCTCCGTCAGGTTACCAAGAAGCTCTTGTCAAAGTGAAAGCAAGTCTCGATGGAGAAGATGAGGAAGCGACAACGAAGGCTCAGCCCTCAGTGAAGCCGCGTAAGCCGTCCCACTCGGTCAACTTGAAGGACTTGGTCGAGCATCTGGCCATTGAAAACGACCTCGATTTCATGCCCAAGGGCTCCCACGACGGGCAGCAGGTCTACTTGTTCGGGAAGCACCACATTCTCATCGAACAAGGCGTCGTCTTTGTGGAGAAGGCTAGGGGCGAGTTCCAGCCAGTCGACATCCAGGAGCTGCTGCACTAATTCGTCATTAGGTGCCAATAATTGCCCAAAATAAATTGCGGCTAGCGAACCTAAAGCGAACCTAAGGTTGGTTGAACCCAACAGTTGCTCTCACTTGTGAAAATGCCGAACCGTATCCGCGACAGGTTGAAGGACCTCGCGGCGTTTCTGGAGAATGAGCACGCAGTCGAGAGCGTGGAGGAGAGTGTGGACCATCTGCAGCGAGCGGTGGCCGACTGCATGACGCGCTCCAAGGTGCTCGCACAGCAGACCACGATCTTTCTCTTCCAAAGCCACGATCCGCCAAGCGCGTTGGAGTTCTTGGACGCCAGCAATGGTATGAGTGAGGATGTGCGCAAGCGTGAGATCTCCCACGCCCGCATCAAAGTGCTAGAGCTTCTGGCAGAGTTTGTCAAGACGTATGGAGGTAATCTCGCGGTCACGCGCCAGCATATCGCGGAGACAAGCAAGCGATGCCAGACCATCGCCCGCGGCGATTGGTCCAATAAAGTGCGCGCGGTCGCGCTCGAGGTACGATTCTTAGTCGATTATCCGCTGGTTTGAATGGCGGAAGTATTCATCGCTTGTGTATTCCTGTAGGTAGTGATCAATGTGCTCAAGTACACACCATCGCGATTGACAGCTGAGGATCTCGACCCTGCTGCGTACACCGACAAACTCGTATACGATCTCAAGTTTAGCAAAGCAAGCCAGACGGCCAAGGTGAGATGCGTGGGCAGTCATTGAGGTGAAGGGATTGTGGTGGTGATAGTGTGTTTGCTGCGGTAGGGAACCATGCTGATTGTGATTGGTCACTTGGCGAGTGTGTTCCCGGATCAATTGGCACCGAAAGTACCAGAGTTACTCCCGTGGATCGAAGATTTGTTGGGGAAACAGTTCGCGGCGAGCACTCCAGAGATGCTATTGATCCACGGCCTGCTGGAGGCTCTTGCCCGGCTGCTGGCATTTGTACCTGACCGCTACTCTCAGCCCAAGAACGACGCGCTACGACAAAAGATCTACTCGTGAGTACTGCGTGCTGCACCATTCATATCACTTGATTCAGACTGAAAAGCGACGGTTACTTGCAGATATCTGCATCGGATCCTGGCTACCACGGCAGATGGGCAGATATCGAGATACCACGTGACGAAAGCTGCTCTGCGATTCCTGTCGTTTCACGCACATTCATTCACCAATGAGATTGGCGCCAGTGCATTCGTGTGGTATACGCTCACGAAGTTTTGCGTCTCCAGTGATACCAAGACGGTAAGATGCCACTCACACTCTTCATCGTGCAAAGCGCTCATGAAACTTATGAATGCTTAGGTGAAAGAGCACGCGTTTGCAGCTGGAAACGCAGTCATGGAGGCAGTGGGGGAGTACCTTGCGGCTGCCAAGGAAGATACTCGCAAGAAGCAGCTCAACCGACTGCTGAAGGAGTTGCTTCCGATCCTCGCAGACGCAAACGCAGCTGCATCCAATGTCGCGTTCACCCTTCAATGCATGAGCTCCTTGGCGCCAGCAATTCTCATCTACCTGGGAGAAACCGGTTTTCTGAAGATCGAAGATCGCCTACACAAGTTCAGCGACTCACTTCTCGTGTTGGACGAGAAAGCAACTGCGATGCGGTGGTCAGTTTTCTCGAGCTACATCCAGTGCCTCGCCAGCTTCGCAGAACAGGTGCATCCTCTGTAAGCAACTGTTTGGTTGATGATGCGGCTACTCACTCGTTACCAACACCCTTCAGCCCCGATCAACCGAGCTCGCCGAATCGTACATCTCTTGCCTGGAGAGTATGATCTGCCATGTGATGAACGCTTACCCTTACTGCCTCTGGAAGTCAAAAGTCACCCTGTACAAGTCACTGCTTCACCTCGTTCGAGCCACCCAAGCGATCAACGCCGATGTCCTCTTTGCAAGCCGCATCATTCGGCATCTGCTGCTACTTTCGATATCGAACGTGACTGAGATGCAACAAATGGTACGTTATTGCATTGGTACGAGCGGTGCGTATAGGCACTGAAGACTGACGTTGACTCTAGGTGATCCTTTACCACCCCGAAACGGGCAATCCTGAAACGAAACGTCTGTACGAGTTCGAAGATTTATGGATTGCCTTGCTCAGGGGAAAGAAGCACATCCAGTATCGAGGCAAGACAGCCGAGGAGACCTTGAAGAGCAAACGTCAACGGGATGAGCAGCATGGCGATATCCTCGCGCTTCGACAGAGGCTGCTGGATTTGCTGTTGAGTCATCTCCTCGCCGTTATCGACGGATTGGATCTCAGCTACCAGTATGATCTACAGGAAGCTCGTGCCGGATCAAGTGGAGGCAGCTACAAGGTAAGACCAAGAATTGTGGACATCCGTCGCCAGTTTGCTGACGCGTTTACAGCCCAAAGTGCCTCGAGATCATTCGATCATGCTGAACATAACAGAGATGGTTGAGAGACTGCTTCCTCGTCTCCCAGCGGAAGGCCTGCAGCCCTGGGTAAGTCAGTGTTTTGGACGCCTCATCCATCTAAAAAGTGCACTGAACCCTCACGTTGTAGGTCCCAAGTGTGATGCTCGCCATGTTCAGTAAGTCAAGGCAACTACCCCTCGTATCCGGGTTTTATCGCATCGCACGTGTGTTCGCCCAAGTCGCCGACGCCACAGGATTCTTCGACTCCAACAAAGTTCAAGGAACCACAGGAGAGCAGAATGATACGGCCGTCCGGGATCTTCGATCGCACTATGAAGTCTTTCTTCGACGAATCGTTTACAACCTCCGGTACTACAAGGACGAGCTTCTGGTTGCAACATCAGCATGCGTACTGGCGACGCCGGTGTCCATGCTTGAAACGAAGGACTTCGCCGAAGCGATCGTCCCAGCGTTGATGGTCGGCAAATCATACCTTCCAGCCGCAGAGGTCGCGATTCACAGCCTCGAGACCTGGCAAAGTCGCGAGCCAATCAGATTGGAAGCCATCTATGAGGGCATCGTTCCGTGCCTCACAGCCTATCTCGACCAAAGTGACCCGACAAATGATGATTCGGACTCCAGTGTCACGGGACAATCGCGTGTCGGGGATACCTCGGAGAACTCTGTGTGGGGGAGCTTGTTGCGTCGCGTGATGGTCCTCTTAGGCAAGATGGGTGGAAAAGCCGCGCTTATCATGAGCCGCGACAACGCCGCAGCCGGAACTCAGCAGATGCGAGACTTCTCCTCCTCATCGATTCATCTATCGATGGCTTTGGCTGACACCGACGTGGAATTCGCCCTCGACACACTGTTCAGTCACTTCGGCAAGCTGGCTTCTGAGAGCACTGATCGAAGGGTGAAATCTGCGTCATGTGAGCTGTACCACGCTTTCTCAAGCTACCTGTGTGGTTTGACAGCAACGCATCCACACACGAGCGGCGATATATCGGCATATCACACAACGTGGAAGACGGTGTTCCCGGTCATCTTGGCGCTTGCTACCGATCCAGAGAAGATCTGTCGCTCGCTGTTTGAGCCGTTGCTCTTTCAAGTCACTCGGTGGTTCTGCGATGGGAGCGATACGTACCCACACGAGTTCACGGTGGTGATGGACCATCTCATTGAAGGCTTATCCCACGAAACGAGCACAGCAATCCGAGAAATCTCTGGGCGGTGTCTCTCAGCGTGTCTGTCATCGACAGTAGAGTCAAAGTCCACGAATGCAGGCGCTGCGCTCGCGAAGACTGGAAACGTGCTTCATCGTCTCTTCTCGCTGTGCCGTCATCCCGGTCCAGCAGAGCGGACTGGTGCAGCTACAGCTATCAGTTACTTTCTTCGAAGCCTCCGCGAGGACGACGTCACCGTTGTCCAGGCGTTTGGCTTGTCGTGCCTGAAAAACTTCCTTTTCTCCCTCAAACTCTGCGACCACGACGCTCGTGTTGGCAACACGGATACCGACGTTCCACGCGATATGACCACCAAGGCCATTGCTCGGCTCCAACGTGCAGTGGTTCGTTACCCTGGCGCTTTCGGTAAAGCAAAGACGTCGACTTTTCAAGATCATGATCAAGGCGATGAAGGGCACGATCTCGCATCGTTTACCGAGTGGCTGTATGCAGAGTGCGCAAGCAGAGAAGTGTCGTATCGAGCATCGTGCCGCCAACTGTTCCTCGCATTCGCACCCATTGTTTCGACATCCAGTGCGCAGTGGATTCAATCATACTCAGAGCGCTATGGAAACCTGCACGACGTCATTGCACCGATGGATCAGCTATTTGTCTCGGTTCACGCCCAGGATGCAAGCAACCAAACTATGCGAGTGCTCGTCGACTGGCTGGATCAGCTATCCGCCTCACTCGAGTTCCTTACATGGACTTCTGAGATCCTCGGATCCAAAGCAATCGATGTGTTCCCTCGAAAGAGCAAGGCCAACCTCAAGCGTAAGGGCGATGATAGCGACGAAATCCAGCTTGCAGAGGGAGAACTCACGATCGCGTGGGCGGTTGGGCGCCTTCTCTCGCTGTATGAGTCGATTCGCACAGTCCAGGTGGATACTCCCGAGAGAGTCGATATCACCATTCAGAGTGCGCTCCAGCGAGCGTCGGTTCGAGTCGTCGTGGCGGTATGCGATTTCTCATCTGCTGGGGCCAGACTCGGCGAAGGCGTGGTGGACATTCAAAGCACCGCGCGGCAGGAGGATATTGCCACAGTCGTGATCGTGTGTTTGACTGAGGCTCCGAAGCTCCGAGTTGTACATGAGGCGGAGACACGTGACAACTTGGCGCGTGTTCACAGCTTCTGTCGAAATGAGACCGTCAAAAGCACTCGGGGATTTGCTGACGCATTGAGGAGATGTGCCGATCAATTCATGGACGGGATTTGCGACCAGCTGGCGCGGAGCTCTATCATCAAACCTTCAGCGGTCAAGACTCTGATGACGGTACGGATCACGTGGACCCATTCACGACGGTAACTTTGTCTCATCTATCGTGGAATGTAGCTGTTCGAGTGTGAAATTGTGACTACTTCCAGGTTCTGTGATCGAGCGAACGAGTTGGTTGACTTCGCGTTGCGTGTGTTGGCCGTAAGCACGCGAACCCCCGATCACTCCACTTTGGCCCTCGAGTCGATGAAGGTATGAACAATCTATCCGCCTTTATGACCTTTGACGTTACTGACATCAACCTTTCGAAGATTGCATGCTGTCTAGGGTGGGATGTGAACGTGCTTCTTTCTGATAAGTCCACCCGCAACGGCCTAGCCTCGATTCAGCCCCAGCTACTCGAGTTCTTTGGGCATCATCTGGTGTGGAAGAAAGTGGCTACGTCGTGGTTGACTTGGGACGAGAGCTCGAGTCGCAACTATCAGCGTCTGGGTTTGGTTTCTCAAGTTGTTGACCAAGTCCAGGGATCGAAGCACTTTAGACCACGTTCACCAGCCATGGATTCTTTCGTGGAGGTCTACGCGACGTATCTGAAACCGTTGTTCGAGCAAGTCGCGTCCACCATGAGCGCTCTCGACACTTATCAAAGTCAGCTCGTGCTTGACTTCGCCTTGGCGTCGTTGAAGATTCTCCCACTGTGCAGCCAGCGATCGAGGGCGAATCTCAAGTGCGGTGCGCTCTTCTCCACAATGCGCTCGTGTTTGCTCAAGCTGTTGCGGCGACGAGAGCTATCGCATTTCGCCAAAGCTGACTGCCTCTCTGCCTTCGCTGCTCTGGGCCCGGCTACCGTGGAAGCA
>JAADXF010000060.1:0-55469 GCA_023337575.1 Pythium chondricola
AAAGTCGTAGTCGAGCGTCTTGTACTCGAAGACGCGGCCGGCGCAGATCGAGGCCGGGAGGATGAACGCGAATGCAGCGATGAGCGAGAACTTCATGGCGGGTGCTTGACTACTGGCTTGAGCCGGAGTCGAGAAGTTGACGAGTGATCTCCTCGGAGCAGGCGCGCGCAAAGCGCTGCTGGAGCGACTGGAGGGAGGGGGGGAGGGAGCGAGCGGGCGGAGAGCGAGGGAAGCACCCACCAGTGATCGAGTCAGTCGCCATTAGCTCCGCGTCGCTCGCCCGCAGTGGTCATCGCCATCAAGAAAACGCATCCTGCAGATCGGGAATGCCTCGTCAATGTCAGTCGCGGCAAGATTCGCTTCAAGGTGCGATGAGATGCGATGGACCATACATGTTTACAAAGGGTATCGATTTATAGAGCATTTAGAGGTCGGTTTACAAAACATGATAAAGTGTAATACAACAACCATCGATGTACAGAGTAGCGACGGTTCTTAGGCTAGGATTCACTTGGGCCAAACTGAATCTTGAGACAAAGGCTGAATCGTCTCCTGGTCAACCGAGGCCCACTCTCAACTTGCGAGTGACATAAAGACTCAAGATTGTTGTGGCCAACGTTTTGGTGAACGCACGCACAATGGACTGTTACACGACCAGTACAGCAAACGTTATCTGTGACCTCTGCATGGCACGCCTGTGTGTAGAGGATACTATTAACACCCACACACCATGTCGCACAGCAGGATGAGTGGACAGCCCCAAGTCCAAATTACTGTAGCAAAAAGACACTAAATAATTCTGGGCAAGTGCCAATCATCAAGCCCACGGCACCATGCAGCAAACGCGTTGCTGTAATATATGGAGTACTGTAGAACAGTACCGCACAGGTACTGTAGAAGGTGTATGGACCATACAGTATTGCACATCACCCATGCCTCGATCTATTAGATCTATTATAATAGGCGTGGCCCACGCCTCGTGGGGAGCGGTACTACCGCTCCACTGCTGCGGTACACGCATCGAATCTTTGTCGCGCAGACCAGCCAAAGTGACCTAATTCATGCGTAAAACGTTCGTCCACCCGTTGAATCTAAATCTGGGGTTGTCGTTTGGCACTGGAGTACTGTACTACTGTACGCGCATTGGACCAAAACGACCCATCCACCCAACAGGGCGAATGCGCGCAAGCGTCGGGGCGCTACTGCTCCTCTCCAGCCCTGCGGCTGCGACTTCTTCGATGGCCGGCACCACCGCTTGCAGCGAATCCTTTTCGCCATGGGCACCGACGTTCGATTCGAACGGGGTCTTCTCGCTCCGCGCGTGCCAAGGATTCTTTGTGCAAGGGGATGTTCGTGTCGAGAGTCCCATGCACTACCCGCCGCGGCTGGGCCTTGTGGCCGAGCGAGCGTGGTCTGATGTCGACGCCGCGCTAGCTCATCACGATGCCAAGCTCGTGGTCTTTCTGCGCCATGGCGAAGCGCTCCACAACGCCGACAAACTGCGCGTCGGCGCGGAAGCGTGGGAACAAACGTACCAGTTCCACGACGAGTACACGGACGCACCGCTCACAGCTACTGGCATCCAGCAGGCAGTGGCTACCGGCGCGATGCTCGACGAGGAGCTACGCGGCGGGGGCTTCGGTCTCGACCTCGTACTCGTATCACCATTGGATCGCACGTTGAACACGTACGCCCAGGCCTGCGGCAATCTCGACTTGCAGGTGCCAGTGGAGGCGCTTGAGATCGTGCGCGAGACGCTCGGTGTCTGTAACTGCGACGCGCGCTCGGCCACAGCGCCGAAACGTGCGGCGTTCCCCAATATCGACTTCAGTTGCATCATAGACGAAGACGACAAGTGGTGGACGAAGGACCACCGAGAAACGGACGCAGAGATTGATGAACGCGCCAAGCGATTCCTCGATCAGCTCTTCCACGAGCGCAGCGAGAAGCGCATCCTCGTGGTAACTCACAGCGGCTTCACGCGCGCATGCCTGCGGGTGTTAGGGCACCGCTACTATCGCCCAGCCAACGGCGAGCTGATCCCTGTGATCGTGAGTCGCAGCGGCCGTACGAGTGATGAACTGTGATCACTCGGATCGCAGAGATAGCAAGTACGTCAATGAACCCTTCTTTCCAATGCGCATGCGATTGCTCGTTTACTTCTCCTGCTCGCTCATGTACTCAGCCGCCCACTTGCGAGTCGTGTTGTCCATCAGCGTGTCCACAAAGTGATCGATCGGGTGGATGATCAGTGGGATCACGCCCAGCCCGATCACCGTCGGCGCCCAACGCTGCAGAACCGGTGAATGCTTCAATGTCTTGGCGGCGATCGAGGAGCTCAGTGCCACCACGCGATTGATTGTGAAGCCTGGGATCGCCACACTCGCCTGATCACAGGACATGGAGTGAGACCATGATTGAGAACCATAGTATACAATACACTGTACCAGCGTCTGCCATAGAAGCGTGTCTAGCATCGCGTTCGTGATCTTAGCGTCGCGCACTTTTGGAGAGAGCCCTTGGCGCTCAGCCATTGAACGCGCCTTGGTCGCCTTGTCCCACGTGTCCCCAAAGACATAGCCGAATGCGATCGCATACGAAGGTACTACGAGGCGCGGGAGGATCGGTCGGAAGGACTCTCCGAGCTCGTTCGAGTAGCCAAGATACCGAACCAGCGACTCGCGCCAGATATCCACCTCGCCACCACGTCCTTGCTCCATTTTGGCCATCAACAAATAGGAATGATGGTCGCGATCAGACCGTTGAATAATAGTACTTCATCAGACATTTTAATAATCAGCATCTACTGAATTGAGTGAGTTGATCCTGCGCCAATCTTGAAAAGACACAACCATGGAGGAAGTCGGCGCCGATGCACTCGCGCATTCTCAACTGGCGCTGCTGCGCAAGCTCGGCCTCATCGAGCAGGATGCAGGGGAAGAGAACGAAGATCCGCACGCGTTTCTCAATCGTCTGCCGCCTCCGTCGTCCCCGGAAGCCCCGTTTTTCTACTCGCAATCCAGCGGCGACCAGGCGAATGAAAGCATACACAAGCCGTTTAACCACTCACGATTGACGTCGCATGCTTCGATACGGCCAGTTTCCATCGCCCAAAGCATACGCGAGATACAGCGACCCCTCACTGCAGTGCGTCCTCTCCTGGACAGCCCACCGGGACTGCATGCGAAGCCTCTAAGCACAGCCAATGACGAGCAGCAGACAAAGCAGCGGTGGTTCAGGCTGTGGCGACGCCGAGTGGAAGTCACACACTTGCACGCTGAGGCGCAGGCAAGAGGACGTCGACTCACCAAGCGTCGAATCCTAAGCCAGTGGCAGAATGCAGTCTACCGTACCAAACTGCACCAGTCCAAGACCCACATGATGGTGCGATGGAAGGCACGACGATCCCTTCAGACCTGGAGAGATCATGCTACTATACGTGGCCGTGTTCGATGGCTACTGGCAGCTAAAGGGCGACAAGAGACGCTAGTGACTCGCCTTCGACGACAGCGGACGTGGAGACGGTGGAGATTGTTTGTCCAAGTGCAGCAGTCGTACCAGGATCGGATCAAGAGAATGACGACAAGACGCCGACGCCGAGTCTGTCGATCTGCTTGGATCGAGTGGCGCGTGCTGGTGTTTCAGCGCCACGCAGCACAGGCGACGTATCGGCGCTTTTTCGAGTCGGTTCGGCTATGCCAGCAAGAGTTCCAGTCCAAGATAGCAGTCGCTAGCGACGGATTCGACCAGTGCTGCGATCGACGACGCCACGAACTCTTCCGTCGCTGGTGGTCATTCGTGGTCAGCCGCCAGCGCGATCGTGTACGCGTGTGGCGCATCCAAATGGTCATGATCCGAGGCAAGTACTTTACCGTGTGGCACTCGGCGTTCGACCATGCGCAACGTATCCATGCACTTCGACAGCGTGTACGCGAGCGCGGACACCAGAGTCACTTTCGTGCGTGGCACTTGGTGGCGGTGGCGTCTGCATTAGGTCGCAGCAGTAGGCTGTGGAACCTTGCTGCCTGTAAGGCTCGCTATCTCGAAGTGTGGAAGACAGCAGTGGCACAATGTATCCGCTGTCGACGGGTGACGGAGGTGATTCACCTCATGCGGAAGGCTCGAGTAGTCGCTGCATTGCGAGCGTGGTCCATTCGTCATGGCGAGTATGCTACAAGACTTTGCGCGGCTGATGCAGTGGCGAGACGACGGACGCTGTTGCGCGTGTGGACGAATGGATTAGTGCCGTTCCACTTGCAGCGCAAGCACGAGAATCAGATGCAGAAGAAGGTGGAAGCGATCGTTTTGTCCAAGGTGTTTGCCGTGTGGAATCAAACGTGGATACAACGGCACCGTTGGCGCGAGCGAAAGCGAAGGGCTGAGCGGATGGCACTTCAGTCCCAGTTGCGATTCGTGTGGAATGGATGGCGTTCTTTCATTCGGTGGCGACAGCAGCACAAGACGGCGATGATCACCGCGAGTCTGCATCACACACAGCGGCAGATGATGTCGGGACTTGTGGTCTTGTCGAATGCTGTGAGCCGCAGGAGCGAACACACGTCGATCGCTCGGCGGATTCGGATCAAGCAACGGCAGGCACTGAAGCTACGAGTCGTCTTCGCCTGGCGACAGCAAGTCGATCGACAGAAGAGCCTTGATCAGAAGTACTCGGCGCTGATGTCCAAGTCGTGGTTTGCCACCTCGACTTGGAATAGACAGCGACGACGATGGATCCAGTGGCGAAGATACGTGAACACCCAGCGCGTGATACGGAGAATGGAGCGCTCGCGTCGAGAGACTCGCCTACGACGCGTGGTGGAGGCGTGGCGAAGAGTCAACGCCATCAAGGAGATGCTGCGTATGCGAGATGCTCAGCGACGGCAGAAGACACTGCAGTTCTTGTTCCGTGTCTGGGTGGATCGCAGTGATGCATGGGCGACCAAGGAGACAGATCGACTGCGAGCTGCTTCTTTCTTTCGATACAGACTGGCACAGCGGGCTCTGCGCGAGTGGCATTCGCTTGTCCACACGTGGCTGAAGCGTCTGCGATCTCTTCATCACTGTGTTGCCACAAATCGAGACCAGCGAGTCATCGACAGATCATTCAAAGAATGGAGATGGAAGTTTCTGCGCCGTCACGGGATTCTCAGCCTCGTTGCGAGGCGCCATCTCGTGTGGCTTCAAGTATGCTGGGACGCGTGGATGGCTCTGCACCACTACGCCTCTCTCGTCAAACGCAAGCTGCGATACTTCCGCCAAGTCTATGGCAGGTATCCCACCACATCGCCATTGTATCGAGCGTGGTCCAGGTGGAGGGCGATCACAGTGCACCGGCAAACGATCGTCAAGTGGCAGAACAGTCGCGATCAACGCCGGTTGGGTCGCGTCTTCCAAGCGTGGAAACTTCGTATGTTCGCGAAGAGGGTGCTTGGCGCGTGGCACACAATCAGCATTGCGACCAGTGCGATGAACAGCGACCTGGGTAGGCGGCGGCGACTGTTCTATCAGCGACAAAAGCGTCGCCTGCTGCAAACCGCGTTCATGTTGTGGGTAATGGCCAGGAGAACCAGTGAGACACGCAGAGATCGCACTGCTCTCGCGCGAAGCTGCTTGCCTCGGGATATTCCTCGTGCGTATCAAGCGCGTCTTCAGCTCCGGCGACACCACCTCAGGCTGTGGTTCCATCGGTGGCGGCGACGGCAGCTGAGCTCGCAGTACGGAGCGGTGGCGTATCATCGACGGTGTCTACTGCGTGGCGTCCTTGTGGAATGGTGGCGCGCCGTCGTCCATCGCAAGCAGGAGCGAGTGCTGCAGCAAGCACGCGAGACAATGGGTTCGCTGTCTATCTTCAAGACAGCCGATAGGCGAGTGCTGTCTCCTCGTTCAAGCACGTCGACGACCAAGAAGAACAGTATTTGCACCGTTCAGGAGATGAGCAAGCCGGCATCAGGTCAACGCATGGTGGACCCGCTTGTACGACGCCAATCGTACGCCAGAACCACACGAGAGACACTGCGCCAGTCGCATCACACCACCTCTCGCTCCGTATCACGGACGATGGCGACTCGATACGAGACGCAGCAGCCGACCGCGTCACATCGTGCGACGCAGGAGACGGGCATCCAGTCGATACTCAAGCCAGTGGTTCGAAGACGAGTCGACGAACCTGTTGTTCGTGTGCTTGAAGTTGCAGCGACTCGGCCGTTGAGTTCTCCTGGAGACCTTCGAGCAACCATGCACGCCCAAGTTTCCTCGCAGGTGTCTACCTCTCGACGGCCACGGCCAAGTATCGTTGAAGAGCTACCGTTGTGGGATTCAGATGACGTGTCTGACAAGGGGAAGAGCTCCATGCAGGCACTCGGCGATGCACCACAGCCGCAGACTCCAGTCCAGCCGTCGACTCCAATCGAGGCGAACTTTGCTCTCTCACTCGAGTCGATCGCTGCAATGGACCCATATAGTCCTAGGAAGAACCACGCTTCGGACCACCTCTCATTGGAGCAGCTACCACCGCCGCCGCCGCCTCCCCGACCGCCACCGTCTTCTACTCGAAATCACAGCGTCCCACGAAAGAGAACATCGGATACACCGAAGGAGGAGCCCAGAGTCACGATGGCCCCTCGTACGCGTGGAACTTCTGCCCGTCCTAGACCTGTGGAATCGACGCGACCTCCTCAAGCAGTGAAAGGCAAGAGTCCGAGCCTGGCGGAGCTGCTCGAGGTGCCCGACACTGACCCATCAGGACCTGGTTCCATGTTCCGACACGTGCTCAAAGACATGTCCACGACGTGCGAGGATTTCGAAGAGCCCAGCCAATTGGTGGACAGCATCGTAGAGTACTACGCTTCACGAGTTCACGGCGAGCAGGCATTCCAGAACTGGGGGTTCTGTATGCTTCGGGATCTGGGAATCCTGGCCAACGACGCGTACGTCACCGTTTTCAACCGAGTCTCGTATCACGTCCTAACGTCCCACCGTACTCCCCACGAGATGATCCGGTCACTGCTGGTGCAGTTCATCTCCAGCCACCCCAAGTTCTTGTCTGCATCGAGCAATGGAAGCGATCCACTCACGTGGCTGATCCAAGTTCACTTGACCAAGCGCCTTGGCAAGCACACGATGGCTGCGCGTGAGCGCGGTGTTTGTTGGATCCGCCATCCACTGCCCACGGAGCTGGTGCTCAATCTCGACAAGCTTGGCCAGTGCATCAAGAAGTACCACAAGCAGCTGAGCCAGTTCTTCTGGTGGCGGCCAGCGTCCGCGTCCGCGTCGTCTCGATGCGACTGGATGGACGTGACGACCTTTGTTCACCTGATGAAGCACTGCCACGTGCACCCACAGTTGTTTGACCGACGAGAGCTGGAGGCAGCAGCAGAGAGAGCCGGCAGCCGCCACCGAGGAGCGAGGAATGAAGTCACGCTCACCTTCCCCGAGTTTGTCGAGGCGCTCATGCGCTGCTCGCAGTCACTGCAGTGGGTGGATGGCGCCAGCCGTGGCTCGCTGGCACCGGAGACGATCGTCGTGATCAAGTTTGTGATGCTTCTTTTCGTGATGGAAGGTAAAGGCTCGTTGCTCTCGAAGCGTAGCGAGGATTTGGAAGTTGTGCTGGGTCTCTTGCGTCGTCACCAACACGAAGAAAAGAACGAGAGGCTCAGGCGGTTCCAAGGTTTGCTGCGTCAAGACAAGACGTCGGCGCGTCGTGGGAGGCCCAGGCACCATCCACCAGCCACCGCATTCCGAGGCGCAATGGCCCGAGCAGAATCTAATGAAGCGTCGCAGCAGTACGATCCTCCCAACCATGTTACGAGCGCAGGCTACACGGCCAGTACAAACGACGGAGGCTGGGGCGCTAACTTCTCGACCGGCAGTGAGGCGGATGCGTTAGAACTAATGGACACGACTCTGCAACGGGTTAAGAATCGAATGGCGACTCGCGATGACGATGCGAGTGTCAACAGGGAGAACAGCGCGGGATCGGGTAAGGGTGCCGGAACGATGCATGCCTCCAGTCAGCACTGGTCAGACACTCCGCAGAGCGATGTACTGATAAGAGACCACGATGACATACGCGGACATGACGCTATCCAAGCAACTGACGAGGACAATCCGCAGCGGATGGATCGCTCCAGTGATGGACACCACACAGGAATTGTTCTGGCCAGTCTCCGAGGTCCAATGGATCGCGACGCGTTCTTGGACGAGATACTGAGCACAATCAACGACGTCGAGCTGCTGCTACTGCATTCCGAGTCCAAGCCACCGCCCGCGTACATGGAGTCAGGTATGCTTACGCCTTGTGAGTGCTACAGGATTCTGGGCGTTGATGAACGTGTCCCTTTGTAGACCTTCCGTCAAGAGATGCAACGATTCTCACCTCGGAGCCGTTCTCAATCGCACATGCCGCGCGATATTCTGTCGTGATGGGAGGCGAGCCTCCAACTATCGATGGCGACAACTACGACGTGGTGATCGATGACATCAATGTGCACGACCCGCTCCTCGATCGGCTGACATTTGCTGACCGGTTCACCGAATCCACAGGTGCGATCGTTGATTCGATTCGAATCTTGTCGATCCGTGAACTTACTGGCACTGCTGTAGACTGGCGAGCCGACTTGACGATCACCGAACTGAGTGAGCATGGGATCTACGCTGCGTCTCCATCTACCAGGTACACAACCAATCCACTCGAGGTAAGTTCATCGTCATGAAGGGAGCAGCTATACAGTACTTCAAGTTCTGTTCAGGTGGAGCTCACCTTTTGCTTTCTGTGCTCAGAGCGGGGAGCTTGAGGACCTGACGGCACCGTTGCCAGCGCGCGCGTACCTGCGAAGTGACGATCCATTGTATCGGTTTGTTGGGGACCGATTCGAATGAGAGAAACGGGTAAATAGACGTGTTGATGCAGGTTAGTCGTATCGAGGGATGTACTGTAGTCCGTGGATCGTCACCGAGTCAGTGACGCTGACACACCTCTAGATGTACTCGGCATCCACGTCGTGGAAGTACGGGTGGCGCAACGCTTCTTTTGCACTGATGCGAGTCCCAGGGTCGTAACGGAGCATCGCTTCCAGCAGCGAGATGCCGTCCGCGTCCAGCTGCGGGAACAGTTCACGCATGTCTTTCTTTCTCCACTTTGGGAAGGTCGGTGCATAGTCACGAAGCTGCGAGACGCCTGGCCAAACAGACTCATCGGGTGTTCCGAGCACTCTACATGTCCACGAATTATATCAGAATCGGGCGAGGTGTCGTGGGGAGAAGACGGACAACGCACCTGAAGACACGGTAGAGCTGGTCGATCTCCGAGTCGCCTGGAAAGAGTGGCTTCTTGGTCAGCATCTCGGCGAAGATGACACCCACGGACCAGATATCGACCGGCGGTGAGTAGATCTCTTGGCCAAGCAGGATCTCGGGCGCGCGGTACCACAGCGTCACGACTTCGTGCGTGTATTTCTTGACTGGGACGCTGAACGCTCGCGCCAGACCAAAATCGGCGATCTTGAGCTTGCCGTTTAGGCTTACCAGCAGGTTCTGCGGCTTCAGATCACTGTTTGTATAAAGGGTGGTTGGCCTGAGTTACAGTGTACCCTTCTATGAGAGAGCAGTGTACCCGAGAGTACCCACCGATGCATGATCCCTCGCGAGTGTGAGAACGCGAGGCCACGAAGCAGTTGGAACAGCAGTCCCTTGATCAGCGCTGGGTCCAGGCCGCCCAGCTTGTGCTCCATGAAGCGCTTCATGTCCTTGTCCACAAACTCGAAGACGAGGAAGAGCTTGCCATCCGCCTGCAGACAATCGAGCAGTCTAACAAACCACCGCGTAGATCAGTTACTGTTTAGAATGTTTAGAGTTCCCCGTGTGAAGCATCGTACCGCACGATATTCGGGTGCTCCAGCTCGCGGAGGACGGAGATCTCACGCAGCGCTGTGCTCGGGATGCCATCGTCCTCGGTCTCGAGGCGGATGCGCTTGAGCGCGACCACTTCATTGGTCTTGAGGTCGAGCGACTTGTAGACGACGCCGTACGTGCCTTCGCCGATGGAGCCGCCCTTTTCGATGCGCTGGTAGCGATCCATTCTTGTTGCTTTCCGCGCCGCACCGATTCAAATTGGCGCGCGGCAACTTTTGTTGGGAGGAAACGAGTACGGTTTGGATTCGTATAGGTACGAATATGATATAACACGGGTGCTCCTGTTGTTGGAGGTACAGGTGGGCTTGTTTTTGAGCCTGACACGGGTCAATGGAGTCAGCACCCTGGCTCGTCTACCCGCAGCGAGTGTACTGTTGCAGATGAATAAGACCGCAAAGGCTAGCAGCACTCTTTGTAAACTAGCGGGATTATGCAAATATATTTTCGAGAATTCTAATCTGTATTGATAAATTTTATACTGTAAAGGACACCAAGAGTGTTGGTCATGGGTGATCCCAGTGTTTGCTCGTGAAACTCGATCAATTTCTTGTGGAATGCGCAGTCACCTCGTCGCACTTCACAAGAACCAGCGGAACAGTGCGTGAACCTGTGAAATTTGATATTCATGCCTTCCCATCAACCTTCACGGCAACCCACAGCAACGTGGTGAGTCCCATTCCCGATTTCGCCGCAAAAGGCCCCCACCCCCCCCACACGTGTCGAGAGCAGCCGCAACTTATTGCGACAAAGAGCTATAGGGAGACTATGTCTTTCTAAGTCGGGTCTGTCTGTCCACGCGCGCGTGAAGGAGCATCACGAATGATGTCTTAGGCACTGAATCTCACTCTTCTGTCCGTATTTGTCATGAATATGGAGGAAGTCTAGTGATGGTTAAGTGTGTTTAAGATGCCAGTCATCGGAGATGCCCGTGAACGAGAAATGGTGTGAGCGAGATGGTGAACGTACTTGAGAAAAGATTGCAAGGTAGATCGGATTGGAAGGATGGTTTCCTCGAATGAACACGTGAAGAGAAGCAAACAAGAGAAGAACAAAGAGAAGAACACTCAAGACAAAAGAAGATGTTGAGTCAAGTGGAACGAGAAGCAACCTCGGTGTGGCTGCATGAAACTAACGCGGGCTGGAATGATGAGTTGGGCCAGCTCCCTGGACTGGTCGGCAAGCGCGACGCACTCTTCACTGGAAGCGGCGGGCTGCTGGACAAGCTGAACGACGACAAGCTGGCGCGCGATGTCGAAGACCTGTCGGCGATCTTCGAGGAACTCGAAGGCGGTGTCGTGGACTTCCAGCTGCCGTGTGATGAAGAAGAAGTGGCGACGGGTGCGGAGGTGACCGGCGACTGGATTGGTGACTTGGAGAAGGACGCGGTGAACGTCGATGAGCTGTCGTCGATGTTTGACGTGCTCGCGGCGGAGCAGTCTGCGGCGCTCGCGAACGAGAACTCCTCGGACTGCGACTCGTCGATGGAATGTGACGACGACGAGGAGTACGAGGAGGACGACGACGAGAGCGAGGAGGTGCAGACGATCTCAGTGCAGATGATCCCGGCTCCACCAGCATGGGCTACCATGGCGGCGTTGGACCCTCGAAGTGCGATCCGCACGCCGATCTTCAAGAACCTGGACTCGCGTATTCCTCGCGTCGAGATTCCACGCATGGACCTCGGCTTTGGTGCTCCAGCATTCACGCTGAAACCAACCACTGCTGTGCCCGGCATGCGTCCAGTTGCGTCGGTGTCGTCAAAGGCGGCGGAACAGAAGAAGGCGACCCCGGTATCGTCGTTCGAGTACCGTCACGACCCAGCCTCGTGCTGGATCTGCAAGAGCGACAAGTCGGCGTACAAGAAGTTTGCGTTGCACCGCTACTTGGAGAAGCGCCACCGAAGGAACTGGAAACGTGGACCTCGCTACTCTGGCCGGAGCAACGTCGCCACGAACCGCGTCCGTGAAGGTGGTCGTTTCGTGACGACGGCGCACTGGATCTGAGCTACCTGCACACACCCTGACCCTCGCCCAAGCCCCCCCTGACGAAGGCATCCCCTCCTGTACTTGTATGATTCTCTCCTAGTTTGCATTTTTCGCTTTCTTTTTGCTTCGCTTTGCATGTGCATTGACAGAACTCTGCCCCTCCAATGCAGAATACATTGACTTGATTTTTCCCCGGACCTAAAGTGAGCCACTGCATTCATGAGCAGTTACCGTCCACAATAACAAACTCGTCATGCCCCTTGACTCATTTGACTCAGTCCCATGGAGTCAAGTGAGTTCCAGTCCATGACTTCTTTGACTGTGAACTCAGGGCACCATCTCCACTTTCGTTGTGTGGACCACATAACCTAGAAAGAGGGGCTACAATTGGAGCCAGAAGTGAACTGGGTTGATAGACACAACGAGAATTCCCACCGCGTGCGCAAAATGGTACGTGAGACTGCTCCTGTGATCGCCGCGCGGCGCGTCTCCAGATGGATGCGGTCCCTGACGCGATCTCTTTACAATGCGGTGCAGTCTTCGTTTCTCACAAAGGACAAGAAGGACAAGGTCGAGCGGTTCAAGAACACCACCAATGCCTCGTGCGTGTTGCTTCCTTTCGGGCATAAATTGACCGTATGCGTATTCAATGCGCTGATTCTTCCTCACCACACAGGGACAAGACTGCGCGGTACTACCTGGAGATGTTCAAGTGGGACTTGATGCGTGCGGTGGACGATTTCTACTCGAACGGAGGAGAAAACATCGATACGGAGTAAGTTGGCTCAGATCCCATTGCGTGTGATCGCTTTCGCTCACCGCTACTGCCTATTAGTGAGAACGACTCATCGGTGTCGACGGAGACGATTGAGGCGTGGTTCGACCAGTACGCCGGTGTGTATTCTGATCGCCTAAACCATTCAGTTGGAAGGCAAGCGACTGATCCTGGTTGTGTGCCGGTAGATGCCGACGACGAGGAGGACCAGATCAACGAGGACGGCATCCTCAAGTTCTGCGAGGATGTTGGTATTGACCCACAGGATGTCGGCGTGCTCGTGATCGCATGGAAGATGGAAGCTGCGTACATGTGCGCATTCACACGCAAGGAGTGGACGCGTGGCATGAAGGCGCTGCGCTGCGATTCCAACGAGAAGCTCAAGGCAGTGGTTCCGACGCTGCCGACACTGATCGAGAGCGACGCCAACTTTAAGAAGTTTTACTCGTTCTGCTTTGGCTTCTCCAAGGAGCCCGGCCAGAAGAGTCTCAGCATCGACATTGCAACGCCAATGTGGGAGCTGTTGCTGACCAAGCGATTTCCGAAAGTGTCGGGAGACTGGCTTCAATTTTTGAACGAGAACCCATGCAAGGGTGTGACGCGCGACACGTGGGACCTGCTCATCGACTTCTTCTTCAAAGTGAACGATTCCTACGCCAAGTACGATGAGAACGAGGCGTGGCCTGTGCTCCTCGACGATTTCATGTCGTGGATAGAGGAAAAGGGCAAGAAGTAGGCACACACGCAATAGGCGGGCGTGCCACATAACAACTGCGCTATGTAGTACAGTACTACAGTAGTACTCGGACAGCTCGTGTGTATGTACATTGAATAGAGCTCCGCCGCCCTTGACTGCTTGACGGCATCGTTGGCGTGGTCCACCTCAAACGGCTTTTGAATGATCCAAGTCAGACCACACAAGTGACCATCACTCTGATGATTCAAATCGTTCGTGTGTAATAGAGTGGGGGGCATCACGCCACGCGGGGGGTCATCACGCACAGGCGGAAACCGATTGCTTGTCGCCGCGCGTCGCGCACCGCCGCTTGTCAAGACCATGACACAGGAACTGCACGTCGACACGATGCAGGGCGTGCCCATGTTCATGTCGGCGGACGAGCTCCCGGAGAAGGCGTTCTTCCCACGCGAGTACATCGCCAAGTACAAATCCCACATCAATGAACTCATCAAGCACATGGGCCACTTGCTCGAGGAGGTTGAGAACTTTGAAGCTGAGGGGCAGAAAATGGTCGACTGGAACGGGCTCCAGCTCGCTGCGCTGACGCGCGAGACGGTCTGGCACAACCTGATGGCGCTGCAAGACTGCGACGCCACCATCGCGCAAATTGTCGAGCTGTTTCGGCAGAAGATCCGAGTGCGTCTCCCGCAGAAGAACATGCACGGTGCCTTGGCGTATACGAATATCTGACGCATTGAAACATCATTCTTATAGGAGAGCGTCGGCATGGTCGCGACCAACCCCGCCCACTTCAATATGGGTCGGCCACTGTCTCCCGGTGAGACAGACCGGTCCGACAACTCGTCGGACGGCCCCGAAAGCGACGAAGACGATCTGCCCGAGTCGTTCCAGGACGTGGAGCCGGTCAAGTCCAAAAAGATCGCGCGAGCCGTGAATGACGACGTGATCGAGCGCGTGCGGGTGAGGCTTTTTGTGCTTGTTGCTAGCCTCCTCTATACGTATGTTGGATTCGTGATTCACCAATGTCCTTGACTGCCAGGTTATCTTCGGAGAGAACGAGGATGAGTTTGAAAGCTTCAAGACCCACGGCTTGCTCTTCGGCACGGGCCAGGAGTCGGCGGCAGACTTCTACCGGTACCTCACCTCCCACATGACCGACGAGCAGATCGGATCGATTATCGTCGACTTTGCGCGCCTGCTGACCCGTCCGGAGGTTCGTATTCCGCTGTTGAAGCAGCACTATCTGCATCTGGAGGCGCGCACACTTGGCCGTGAACTCGATAGCCGAAACAAGAGTTGGAGCAATATCAACAAGGGGCAGAAGCCTTCTCAAGGTACGACACAGAGCAACGTGTCTCATGTCTGATGATACATCTGACGATGTATCTTCATGCAGCACTGAGTGAAGAAGACAGCGATGACGATCATATCGATGATCTACCGACCACGGTACGTGGTGATATACCCCGGTAGTTGTGCGGATTGCAACTGATACGAATCTGTGTGCTGTAGCTACGTCTATCCACGGTGAACCATCTGATGTTCATCATTCACGGCATCGGTCAGCATATTGACTTTCAAGACGGCGAATTCAAGTCTTGGGACGGACAAGTCGGACTCGAAGGTGGGAACCACGCATTCCGTGACCTGTACCGTACGATGCTAGAGTCCATGTTTCGCGACATTCCTGTCGCTCTGGAAATGCAATCCATCGAATGGCACGAGGAGCTACACGAGCCTACCGGTGTCGACGGCGTGTTTGACCTCATCTGCCCAGAAGGCGCGTCAAGGTGAGTCGACGCTATGGTCACACTTCCAATGACTCCATGTCTAACCCCGTTTTATACAGCATCCGCGAGTTCAACAAGGAGACGCTGATGGACGTACTCTACTACTTGTCTCCAAGATACGGCCAGCTCATCGTCGACGCTGTCTCACAGCAGCTCAACCAAAAGTACCGTGTGTTCATGGAAGAGCACCCAGGATGGGATGGCAAAGTGTCGATCTTCGCACACTCACTCGGCTCCGTGATCACCTACGATCTCCTAACTCACAAGGCTGGTGATGTCACCAATAATGGTGTTCGCTTCCCCGGTTTGAACTTCAAGGTGGAGAACTTTTTCGCTGCGGGGTACGTACTTGATGACTTTTCAGCCGTTTGCTTGTGAAGGTTGTCTGACACCTTCTGCACAAAATGGCAGGTCGCCCGTGCCTGTGATGATCCTGTCTCGAGGCGATCTCAAGCTCGACGATGGCCAGTTTACCGAGGGGATCAAGATGCCCGACTGCGCTCGCTACTTTAACATCTTCCACCCAATTGATCCTATCGCATACCGCGTCGAACCTCTTATTCGTCAAGATATGCACGACAAGCCTCCTGTCCAGCTGATCTCGGTATGCGACCTCAACTCTGCACGTGCATCACACACCTTGACACTAACTATTGATGTCCAGGTCGGTCCTGTCCGCACTCTGGGATTCGCCAAGATTCAAGCGATGCTGGAGAAGCTAATGAGCCCCGTGCACGGCTTCCCTCATCGTATTGACTACGTGATGAAGCGTCGCAAGCGTGAGCAAGGAATGATGGAGCTGGCGTTCGCCAGTGCGTCACACTCGTCCTACTGGATGAGCGAAGATGTCATCTTGTTCACCATCATGCAGATCTGCAAGCCCGTCGTGGAGAAGCTGCACCGCTATATGATCGCCCAGCGCCCCATGCCGACGCTTATGCGCAACATTGTCGAGCTCACGCCACAGACGAAGGTCATGCTGTCTTCGAAGGCCCGTATCCGTGACCGGTGCACAGGATTCTACAACGAGCGCGTCGTTCTGCTCGATCAAGACACGCTCTACATCCTTCCCCGCATCCAGGAAATCGCGTGCCGTCGTAAGTGGGTAGTGAAGCTGACGCCGATGACCAAGGCTGTGTACGGGGATGATTCGTTCACGCTGCGCATCATCCCAAGTGACGTGCCAACCGCACCTCGGACTGCAGGTTCCTCGCCAGCGCGTCCCCCGCGCTCTCCCGTCGCAAACCGTGTCCGTGTTCAAGAGAGCTACACGTTGAAGGCACCGATCACTGCAAACCGCGACGAATGGCTCAGTGTGATCAACCTCACAATCCTCAAGAGCGGCGGCGGCCATCCAGATATTCCTCTCTCGCGTTCGTCCAAGCGGTAAGCTGAGCGCCGCGCTCGTTGTTTCATGATAGATGAACTGACAAAATCGTCTTCTGCTTGCTCAGGGAGACCTGCCATCTGACTGAAGTCATGGCTGATCACAGTGTCGACTATTTCTCGGCAATCAAGACAGGCTTCCTCCAAGAGAGATCACCGAAGGGCTGGTACGAAGGCTGGCATAGCCGCTGGATCGTGCTTCAAGAGGACCAGATCTCGTGCTTTGAGAACTCGCCACACCTAGACTTCATCGGACAGTTCAAGCTGCGCAAGGCGACGATCTTCAGCTATGAGGCGCTGTACCTCTTCCGTATCGTATCCAAAACCGGCACGTCGATGGACATGCGCACCCGCGATCACCCGTCGTTCAACTTGTGGCTTGAGTACTTCTCCCAGATCCGCACGGCGAAGGTCATCCGACACAAAGAGCTGCTAGAGAACAGTCCGTCCGCAGTTCTACTGACACGCGAGCGACGATCAACCATTGGATCCGGTACAGACAAGAAGGCCGAGTACTTGCAAACGAAGATAGAAGGCCACTCCATCAAGCAAGACGACAAGGGAATCCAGTATGTCACGTTCGCGATTCAAGTCAACTCGTCCACGCACGGCGTGAAAATGGTCTACCGCCGCTACTCGGAGTTTGCAAGACTCCACCGCCAGCTGCGAAACATATACCCGCATGAGCAATTGCCGGCGTTCCCAGGCACGCGTATGTGGAACAAGTTCGATCCGACCTACTTGAAGGAGAAGACTGTGCGGCTCCATGGGTACTTACTTGAAATCGGCAAGCGTTGCGCGACCACAAATGGTCAGGCACTTGTGCTCGAGTTCCTGGAGCTGCCCCCGCCATCACGTCTGCTTCGTAAGTCCATGTCGAGCTCGTCGATCGAGTAAACAACTGTGAACAAGCGCGGTCATTGGAAATGTGTATGAACGAGTTAGGCGATCGAAGTCAGCCGGTCTCTCTAGTGATTACGCTGGCAGCTGAACCTGGCACAGAGAGGATTCTGAATCGACGAGTCTTCGCACTTGGTCTCGGGTTTGAGTGCGATGATAAAGTCCGTTTCTTCCACGACGCGCTTGAAACCTTGCCCGATCTGCGGGTCAAATACACTCCAGTCTTCGTGGGTCAGGGCCATCGTAATTCGCTGCTGCTCGCCTGCTTTGAGGAACACCTTGGCAAACTTCTTCAGCTGCTTCACTTCTGGTTCAGCGATCTCGCGATACGGTTGCGTGAGGTACAGCATGGCTGTCTCGTGGCCATCACGTGTGCCCGTGTTGTGCACCGTAAACTGCACCTGGATCTCGTCGTGCCCATAGCCTGTGAAGATGATGTTCTTGTTTAGTTTGAGATCACGATACTCGAAGGCCGTGTAGCTGAGGCCATGGCCAAACTCCCACTGCATCTCACACGGCTTGTCGCGGCATCTCGTACTAACTGGATGATTGTATGGGATGCCGACATTCGCAGGGTCCTTCGGGTACGTGATCGGAAGTCGACCACTTGGGTTCGTCACGCCGTAGAGAATCTCAGCGATCGCTTGGCCACCGACCTCACCAGGAAGCATCGCGAAGAGAACTGCATCGACGAATTCTGGCAGATCGCCAAGAAGCCTCGGACGACCGCCGACAAGGACAACGATCACCTTGGTATTCGTGGACGCTAGCGCTCGCGCGTACTCGACTTGACCCTGCGGAAGTCTCAGATCGTCGATATCTCCCGGTTTCTCGGCGTATGGACCTTCACCGAGCGCGAGGATCGTGAACTCTGCTTGTCGAGCAAGTGCCTTGGCCTTCTCGATGTCACCATCGGTGTAGCTTCCGTTGATGTGGAGACCGTTAAAGTGCTCGACACCTCCAGTGATGTTCTCCAGTCCTTGCTTGATTGACACTCCTCGTGGGAACGCGGCGTTGCCGGACACGCCCTGCCACTTGATTGTCCAACCACCACACAAGTTTCCAATGTTGTCTGCCGACGGGCCGGTCAAGAATACCATCGCTTTGTTCTTCAGTGGCAGCACTTGATTCGCGTTCTTCAAGAGGACGACCGACTCGCGAGCAATGTGGAGAGCGACCTGGCGAGCTCCTTCATCTCCGACGACGTGCGATGACGTTAGACCTGGAACTGGTCGCTCGTACAGACCGAGGTCGTGCTTGAGCTGCAGGATGCGTCTGGCTGAACTCTTTACTCGCTCGTACAGATGGGGATGGTCCGCAACCACTTGCTTGGCCATGCCGATGAAGGAGACGTTGTACGGAACCATGCTCATGTCCAGTGGCGTCTTGGTCATTGCCTGTCGCACTGCATCTTGGTGATCCTTTGCAACATGGTGCCAGTCATGCAAGTTGAAGATCTCCGCCCAGTCGGACACGATCAGCCCGTCAAACTGCATGTCGTGCCTCACCAGATCTCTCATGATCTTGGTGTTGGCGACGACTGGCACACCGTTGATGGCGATGTAGCTCTCCATCGCGGTCTTGGCGCCAGCTTTGATCGCTGCGAGAAATGGTGGTGCGAAGTAGTTGAGCAGGTCAAAGTCCGAGATGGTGACGCTGGCGCGATCGTGGCCTGTCGCTGTCTTAGAGTAGCCGATGATGTGCTTCATGCACGCCGCCGTCTGATTGTTGGATTGCAGACCACGAATGATGGCGTCGGCCATGGCCGAGACTAGGTACGGATCTTCTCCAAACGTCTCGTACGTCCGTGACCACAGCGGATTCTGCGCAATCTCCAAGATCGGCGAAAACACCCACGGGATGCCTGCAGCTTCCGTGTCCTGGCCCGTGATCTTGCCCATCTCGAACACCAGCTCCGGGTTGAACGTCGCAGCGGCGTTGATCTGCTGGCCAAAGATCGTAGCGCCTTGTACGTACACTGCTCCGTGCACCGAGTCGATGCCGTACAGCATAGGATGTCCACCACTCTCCGCCATGAAGATCTCTTGCACCCTGGTGATCAGCTTCCGCCACTCGGTCGCATTGAATCCGTACGACGTCGACGTCGACGCCGACGCTGACTCTGCGGTCTCGGTCTCAGAGAACGTTGGCGTGTTCAGGTACGAGCCAATTTTGAGGCGTGCGTGCTCTCGCACGGCGCTTTCGTTCAAAGTGCGGTCCGATGTGATGATGGTGCTGATGTCGAGCTGAGTCATTTGGCCGATCATCTCGTTGAGGCTCTGTTTGATGTCACAGAAATGAGTCGCCGACGAGGAGATCAAGATAAACCAATACGTAACTCACCATCGAGCGCAGCATGCCTTCGACGTGGTCGCTTGAGGCGGTGCCACTCGCAAACACCGTAGAGACAACCGCGACAGCGATCGCCAAACCCGAGATGAACTTCATTGAGTATGCTTCTTGCGCTCCTCTGCCGACTTCACGGGCCAATCCGAAATGAGGGTATGCGCAGAGTCTTCATTGTCGAGGTGATCGCACGATCCTGTATCCCCAAGCAATCGTTCAGTGAGATGCTCATGCCTCGACGATTGCCATCGACATCGATCGTCCATCTCTTCATCCGATCGAAATGTGACGGTCCGGGTTCTTGAGGTAGATTTGAAGATGTAGACCCGTGTTGATTTTTTCTGGTAAGATTGTGAGAAACCCGTGGGTTTGAGTCGAAACCCGTTGCAGGAGAGTTGAAGTTCCCCTGAGTGACAATCGTGGTGCACGATGGAAGACGGATCAGACGCGCGCGGTGACGATGCGCGTAAGCCGCCACTGCGGCTGCACACAATCATCATCCAGTGAGTGACAAGAATCACGCGGTGCACGGAATCGATGCGCATACACCTTGGAAGCTGACGATTCGAGACCAGCAACTTCAAGAACTACGTTGGGGAGCATGTGATCACGATCGACAATGAGGACTTCGTCTGGTAAGCTTGCATTGTACACCGTACGGCCCAGCAACAATGATAATGAAAACGTGGTGCGAAATCCCAGTGTTTTCGGTCGCAATGGATCTGGTAAATCGTGCATCGTCGACGCGATCGCGTTCTGTTTGGGTGCATCGATCCATCAACTCCGTGTCAAGCGTGAGTAAAATACCCAGCCAGCGGTGTGAGAATCCAAACCTACATTGACTAACGGTGAATAATCGTTGACTAGGATTAGCGGAGCTCGTGAATGACCATGCGACAGAAGGGCGCAGTTTTGCCAGCGTTGCACTCGGATTTCTCGTTGTCGGGGATACGAATCCACACGAGCGTGTCTGGGTGAAGTGCCAAGTTGATTCGTTGACAAGTCAATCCAGGTTCTTTGTTGGAGGGCACAGTGAAACTCCACAGTGGAAGGTGTCTGGTCGAAGAGGCAGTTGAATTTTCATTCCAAGGTCAGCTCACCGTGGCTTGTGCTCGACAGGCAACATCGCGCGAGAATGTAAATGCCAGTCTCCTCCGCTTTGGCCTTGACATGCGCCTTCAAGAACGTTTCATCATCCGCCAATCGTGAGTGAAGTCTCTGACCACAAAGAACAAAGCCAAGTGCCCTAATCATCTCTGTATTGCAAGCAACGCATCCAACCTGGCCCAATTGCCCCCACTGGACTTGCTGCATTTCTGTAGGTTATGAGGCTGATGTCGGTTGCTATTGTGGTGCTCACTTCTGCTATGGATAATTGTAGGCGAGCGCATCATGTAAGTGAAGAACTGCTGCAAGAGAAGAAATCTAGACTAACGATGATTTTAGCGGCACCTCCAACCTTAAAGACCAGGTATGGACTCGTCCTCCGAACTACTATGTAGTATCCGATGTGAAATGCTAAATCTTGCACAAAGATCGCCAAAGTGGGTGCAGAATCTCAAGGAATTCTGGTGGCGATCCAACAAACGCGAGAGAAGATCACAAGCCTCAACAGTGAGGCATTGGAATGCCAGCCGATGGTGCGCGCGTTGGATGTGGATGCTCGCAAAGAAGCCCTATTTCTCACACGCTATGTGATCAGGTTCTCAAGCTACAAAACTGGATCCAGAGATCTGATCAGCTCAATGATGATGAGAAAGCTGTTACGGGCATGCTAACAAGGTGCATCGATTTGCTGCTGCTGAAGTATGACAAACACGCAGAAGATGTAGCCACCAAAATCGCCGGAGTGAAACGAGAGATGAAGATCTTAGAAGAGGACGTCGGGAAGTGTCAAGAAGAAGTCGCATCGTCGTCTGCTGCGATGGAGGCATTGGATGGCCAGGTACAACGCGACAAACTAAAGCTGAGTGCAGCCGCGGAATCGAGCAGTCGTCTTTCAGCCCAAGTCAACTCGACGAAGTGTGACCTAGCCCATCATGCAAAGCGATACGAGCGTAACATCGCAGCTGAGGAGAAGGCGGCGAGACATTTGGTCGCGATTCAAGACAAGCTAAAAGCAGAGAGAGCTGTCGAGTATCGCCTCCGGTCTGACATCGAAGAACTCATTTCCGAGTCTGCCGCTCTTGACAGCACATTGGTCAATCACGAGGACAGTTCGGATATCACAGAAGAGCAGATTGCCCAACAGCGACGACGAATCAAGATCCTCACCGACAGACAGGTATACATACTGATACCGGCAACCACAGCTGAATCCTAACCGTTCCCTTCCCAGATACGTGTATCGATGACTGCGAATGACATGGAAAAAGAGCGACGTGCAGCTCGTTGCGAGCTACGTAGTCGAAAAGACCATCTTGAACAGCTGAAGGAGCAACTCAACAACACTCAAGCAGAATTGAGTCGCAGCCGAACAGCCATCAGAGAGCTCGACAGCGCGGAAAAAGCACTAAGCACTCAAGTTACCAAAGCTGAGGCACAGCTGGTGGTGCAGGTACGTACGCAGACCAAGATGGCTTCGTCGGCTCGAGCAGACACGGAGGTTGAGAGGCTTCAACGACGTCTCGGGACGGATGTTGTACTCGGGTGGCTGTGCAACCTCGCCCATGTTGACCCACTATACGTGGTGGCGGTGAACTCCGCTTTGAGAGCCGTGTTGTCACACCTCGTCGTGAGAGATCGACAGACCGGTCTTGCGGTGGCAAGGGCATTTAGTGACATGAAAATTGGGCGAGTCACTTGCTGCGTTCTCGACGAAATTCCCTCGCCTCAACAAGCACGACCACGAACTCGTTCCAAGACTGCAGACGCGATACCCCTCTGCGATGTCTTAACATACCATACTGATGGTGTGCAAGCGGTGTTCGAGCGCTTTGGACATCGGTGGATGATCTGCAACTCCGTAGATGAAGCCTCGCTCTTGATCGGTGGTGGGAACGTCAACTGTGTCACAATTCAAGGCGATCTCTTCTACGCAGATGGCTCGATTCGAGCCTGCCAGAGAGCGAACAACGCTGGTCGTTCTCGTTATCACATTCGTGAAAGCAATTCTGCTTCCAAGAATGAGTCTGTGGAGTCACAACCCATATCTGAGCAAGAGCAGAGCCGACTTCGTCACGCACTTTGGCAACTCCGTGTCAAGCGAGAGGAGAATCACTCCAAGAAGCAACAGGTAACACGTTTCTTATCGCTTCCTACGCAATTCGCTCGATATTGACCTTGCTTCCAGGTGCTTCAAGGCTTAACCTCGGTCGAAGAGCAAACGGAAGAGCTGAAGGTGATGTTTCTTTGTCTTGAGAGATGTCATCCTTGCTCTAAGTGATGACTGTGCTCTAGAATCAACTCCAGCTCGAGGCCATTTCAAGTTCATCAACCGAGGGCCACCTCGACTCTGTTGAGAAGAGCTTGAAGCGAATCAAGGACGACGAGCGGGAGCTGGAGGCGAAACTGGAGTGTCAAGCTCAAGCACTCGAGAGTTTGTTGAGCGCTAGTCGCGTGTCTGATGGACAAGCCCAAGCGTCTCACCTGAACAGGAAGCGATTGGCGCTTGAGCACGAACTGGAGTCCACTCAATCCCAGATTTCATCCTTGCAAGCCAAGGAAGCAGTGCTTTGCGCCAAGGTGACCGAGTTACGAGAAAAACAGGTCAAGAAACCCCTACTGATCCCAACGTTCTCAGACTGACGTCTTGTCTTGCCTTTGCCCAGGTATCTCTTCGAGCAGTACTTGCTCGGCATGAAGAGGAGATCACGGTGATGTCCCGCAACGTCGAAATCGCAGAACAGCAGCGAGTCGAGGCGAGCAACAATCTCAGTCTACATTGCGAGCAGTTGAAGCGTCAAGGCGAGTCAAAAAGCAGCTTGCGAGCAAAACTTAATGATGCGGTTGAAGTGCTGGACAACCTGAAGGCGGATGCTACCGAGCTAACAAACGAGCAAAGAAGAAACGAACAAGATATAAGAGAAGCAGATAACCTTCGGGTGACGTGCAGATGTCACCTCACGGGCGTGGAAAGGATTGACGACGAGGGCCACAGCACGACAGAGTTGAAGGAGTTGGTACAAGCCCAACAGAATCGACTTGAGAAACTCAGTGACGAGAAAAGGTATGATCTTCCAAATGCTACTCTGTGGGCGGCACTGACGGCTCCTACGTGTAGAGCTCTTGAGTCGATCAAATCAAGTATCGCCATTGATGTTGTGGAGCGCGCAGCTGCATGTGAAAACGAAATCACGACACAAAACCAACGCTTGGAAGCCGAGCTGGAGAAGTTCGCGTCTCTGTGCGCACGACAACAAGAGCTGACATCGAAACGGTGAGTACATTTTCAGTCCACTCTTTGGTGGAAACTCTAAATCATCAACGATATTCTAGCTACGGTCGACTCGTGAGCGCCCTCAAGGCGATCAACGAAGTCTTCGTGAAGGTGTACCGTGTGATGAATGAGGTAAGCCTACTTTGCGTTTACTACTAACTCAGCGCACTTACCACCTTTGGAAACTGCCAGGACGGAGACTGTTACCTTGATTACTCACTTGATCGGACCGCTCTTTTGAACGACGGAGTCTCACTCAAATGCAAACCCGATGAGAGCCACTGGCAACCGGTACTGTCTGTTTCATGTGTACCATACATATCAAGATCTGAGCGACTCTTGTGTGCAGTTCATCGGACTTTCAGGGGGCCAGCAAGTGGTCTGTGCCGTGTCGGTATGTAGCTGGATTCGTATCGTTGGCCTCGGTATACACTCACATCTTGTGCGTGTCATAGCTGATGCTCGCTCTTCAACTGTCATTCCCGAGCCCATTCTACGTGTGCGATGGTACTCTGCTACCTGGCAGCTTGAGATGGACTTGCTCTCATTGCTAATAACTCTTATTCCCAGAAATCGATGCTGCACTCGACACCGTGAACGTCGCACGCCTGGCCGCCTTGCTTCGAGACCAGAGTCGCGAAACCGAGACTCAATTCCTAGTCGTCTCGCATCGTCCTGAGATGTGGGAGGCCAGCGGTTTTCTTGTTGGTGTGTACGAACGTGCCGGCTCAGCTCAAGCTGTGGTATGCAGCTTCCAGAGTTCAACCTAGGCACGAATTCGAGCGACCTCGTAACCAGAATGAAACGGCCAATATTCAGTCCCAGTTGGAGTGACCATTCGGCAGGATGTGCCTTTTTGCCTCGAGTAATCGAGATCAAACCAATTTCTCCAGCTCAACAGCAGACATCGGCAATCCGCGAGCGTGCTACAGAGGAAGATGATGGACTTGAATCCTGCGAATCCGTTCGGCGATCTTATGAGCAAAGCTGTGAAGCTCAAGGGCCATCAGCAAGCGCAGTTGCGCACGCGCTTTGACTCATGGCCACAGTACTTTCAGCATTCAATGTTCATGCAAGAATCCGTCACGTCAGTTCGAGGCAAGTCATTCCAAGAGCGCATCGAGGCGGCAGAGTCCATGAAGGCAGCAGGAAACAACCACTACGGCGCCGGTGACCTCGAAGAAGCTGTCGCAGAATACGAGAAAGCACTTGCTGTGTTCAAGTATGCCGAAAACATGGACCCAGGCTGGAAGAAGAAGGGCATCGAGGACAAGGATATCCGAACAGTGGATCACAAGTGCGACGATCAGCAAGATCAAGCTCGTCTCGACGCACTCAAGATATCGTGCTACCTGAACATTGCAGGTGGGTGAGTGAACTGGTAGTCATGGTCATCAAGTCCCCATATCTGAATCCGTTATGCGTAGTGTGCAAGTTCAAGCTGCGCGAGTTCCAGACCTGCATCCGGGCTTGTGACGATACGCTGCAGATCGATCCATCGAACGTGAAGGCGTTGTACCGAAGAGCTCAAGCCCTCATCACGCCTGCGTCGTCTGGGGCCCTCGAATTCGAGCAGGCACTTGTCAACTTGCAAACGGCTGTGAACATTGACCCTGAGAACCGTGAAGTGCGGAAACTCTACCGTGAACTACGGGAGCAGAAAGCTAAGCAGCGCCAGTTTGATCGCGAAACGTTCACTGGGATGTTTGATCGTGGTCAAGTGTACGATGACACGGAGACGCGCGAACCTGAGCAACCTATCCCGCAGGACGACGAGCAAGCCCGTGAAAAGAGGTTTGAGGAAGAAGTGCGTACCAGGTCTGATGCTATCCTCAAGGGTCAGTAGACGAAACCAACACTTGTGATTCATGTTTCCCAGGTTGCCGAAGCAATGAACTTGGCGAGGCTGTGTGAAGCCAAGGGAGAGACCAAGCACGCGCAAGAGATTCGAGACAAAGTGGAGGCAACTAAGCAGGCGCGTATGCGTCGTCGAAAGGAGGTCGATTTCTTTCACCCGACTCCAGAGATGATCGAAGATGCAAAGAAGCAAGGGTACGAATACGTTTACACAAACGAGGAGGGTTGGTTTGTGTTGATCGTCAGCTTTTCCCTTATAGAATCGATCTCACGGACCCTCAAGTGCAAGCGATGTTGCACCAGCTTCAAGAGGATGAGAGAGTGAAAGAAAAGAACCCAAACTATCAGCCACCAGATCGATCCGGTACGAAGATACTGTACTTGACACACTTTCCCAACACGTCTGAACCTCACAAGCTGCTCTCGCAGATCCAAAAGCGATCGAGAACAGTACCGTGGACGAAGTCCTCCAGTCCATGACCAACGAGCAAATCGCTCAGATGCTGCGCCGTGAAGGTATCGACTACCAGAAGATCGCAGACAGGGAGCAGTTTCTCGAGACGGCTCGCCAGGTCTTGGCCTCCAAGTTCGACTCCACCGGTTCCACCAAGAAGAACAGCTACTTCTGGTCAGTATTTGCGTTCGCAATGGCGTGGGCATGTATGCGACTCTACTCGACCGGCGGTCTCGGGATCCTCTGGCGGGGCTCGTCTCGACTGCTCATGGGAACAGATGACCAGGTCAATCCTCCAGGCTTCCAAGACTCGCAGGACCTATTCGACGACTACTAGTAGCTCCATCAGTGCGTGGATTGGATGGAATCCGAGGTATTTCATTGGCGATTTACTCCAAGCCATGCGCTCTGACTGGCGCGTCCTCTACTGATCGGAAGCGCAGGTTCCTTAATGGTACTTTGTTTCTTCTTACTAGCTTCTCGAGATATCAACATGCAAGACACACACCACCACGAGCAGGTTCCAGGGCGTCGTGGAAGCCAGCCATTCCATGAAACCACCTTCGCTCATACGTCATTCCACGTCGCGTAGGCATCAGGTTCCCGAGGTCGGCTATCGACTCCCAACTTCTAAATCATCAGGGACGAGTCGTGGGATCCTGTGGATGAAGTGTTGGATACGGCCTCATGGCGAGGCGGCAGCTGCGAGATCGTCACAGTCGCCTCCGCGTCAGTGGAAGACACTTCGGACGGAACCTGACGAGAAATCGTCACTTCCACGCGATCCAGTTGGTTGGCCAGTTTGTCCTCCAAGACTTGGATCTGTTTTCTCAGGTGCTTCGGGGATCGCATCAGGGCAGCGACGTCGAGTTTTCCCGTCTTCACAAAGGAAGATAGTGGGGTTCCACCACTCGGGTCAGGCTCGGGCATGTCGGCTCCTGGTGCATAGTCTTCCTCAGTTGGCGGTGGAGGCGGAGGCGGTTCAGGGTGCAGCTCGTGGACGAGGTGAGTGACTTCGACCAGGGCGTCCGGGTCTTCGCAAAAGTACGTGAAGTCCTTGAACGTCGGATCTTGCATAGGAGGAGTCGCCTTGCGACCACCTCGACTCGAGACAAGCGAGAGAAAGCCCTTGGAGCGAGAAGACTTGTCGGTCGGTGACTGCACCTCCCGGTTCGCATCCATCTCCGTGAACTCCGTGTCGACGTACTCAATGTCCAGAGGCGACGACTGCCAAAGAACATACAATGTAAGTTGGGTGTCGAAGGGGAAGACGACTGCCGGAAGTTTTCACGTACCAGGCTCGGCTTCCACGGTGGCGTCACCTTCTTTTGCAGCAGCAAGTCCCAGTCGATTGTCTTGAAGTATGGGTGGTTCAGGATGTCGCTGATGTGAATACCAAGTCGCTTGGTGGAGTCTTTTTGCAGGAACTGGATCACGACACGACAGACACAAGGTTAGTGGCGTCAGCAATCGCAGTATCGAGGACGACGTGACGTACCCCTGTCAAGATATCCTTCAGCTCCGGGCTAAGCTCCGGTTTCTCTGGGAACGAGAGAGGATCGTTCTGAATCTTCTGGTACATCTTCTCGATGTTGCTGTCGTAGAACGGAGATTTGCCGACGCTCATCTCGTAGAGCAAGATACCGAGACTCCACCAGTCGGCAGCCTTACCGTACGATCGCTTCGCCTTCGGTAGCAGCAACTCCGGTGCAGTGTACTGTGGCGAGCCCGCCATGGTCTTGGCACCGTTGTAGTTCGACACGTGGAGCTTCGCCAGGCCAAAGTCCACCAAGGCAATGTGTCCGTCGCCATCGATCATGACATTCTCCGGCTTGATATCTCGATAAAGGATGTCGTGTTGGTGCAGGTGATGGATGCCAAGCACCAGTTCGGCGGTGTAAAAATGGGCACGCGGTGCAGGTATCCTGCAACTGGAGCCCTTGCTCATGTGGTGGAAGAGATCACCACCACCGTAGTAGTTCATGCCCAAGAAGAGCTTCGTTCGGCTCTGGAACGCGATACGCAGGCCCGCGATGAACGGATGGTGAATGTTCTGCGCCACGCGCATCTCGGTGAACGAGCTCTCGATGTCGTACTTGGTCATCTTGCTCTTCTCCAAGATCTTGAGCGCGTAGATCTGGCCGTCGCTCTTCTTCACGGCGTTCACGACAGTACCGAAACCTCCCTTGCCGATCACGTTGTAGACGGTGAAATCCTTGAGCGAGATACTCAGCGATCGCGTCGACCGCACTGCTGCATCGGACATCTCCGAGAACGGCGACTTGACACCGAAGCCCTTCCAGTTTGCCGCTGCAGTCTTCTGGTCCACATCCACCTTCAACTTGAGCACACGGCCGTACGGACCGAGCTGCACCTTGTGGATCCACGATTGCGTCACCACCTGGCCGTTGATCTTGCTCTTGAGCTTCTCTTCGCCCGTGATCATGAAGGAGTTGCCATCGTTCGGGTTTGCGACCACGTCCAAGACCGTAAATTCGAGGATCTCCACGTTGTGCGCATACACGCTGAAGAAGTGGAGCATTCCTTCGCGTCCGAAAAAGTCGCCATGGAACGGGAGATGCTTTGGGTAGTTGGTCGAGAGCACGAGGTCCTTGTTGAAGTACGCTAGGAATTCGCTCACAATGCTGACTTCGCCCGTCACGACGCGGCGGTAGACATCGTACGCGGCCTCGGTGCGCATGTCCGGTAGCAGTCCGTGGCGATAGCGTCCGTAGATCGGCTTGTTGTTCTTCTTCATCGCGCAGCAGTCGATGCCCGCCTCGAGAAAGTAGACCCACGCCAGCTGCTCTAGCTCGCTCGGCACCGAGCAGTGGAAGACTTTGCCCTCGACGGTCTCGAAAGTAAAGTCATAGCCGTGGCCACTCTTGGAGACTTTTTCAATCTTGACCGAGCCGACGTTGACGCGGCCTTTGAGGTGGTCGTGGTTGCGCGCGTCCACTTTGTTCTCATAGTATGACAGGTTGTTGCCTTCGAGCGTGAAGAAGCGGTTCTTCCAGTTGCGCACGAGGTGGCCGCGCTTGGTCACGTAGCCTTCCCACTCGACGATCGGCAGGTCGAGCGACTCGACCGTGACGTCGTCGCCCAGCATCATCGCGTTGCTCGCACTGATGCCCGAGTCAACGCGGGCGCCTCCTCCTTGTGTACGGCTGCTGTTGCCACGGCGCATGGACTGGAAGAGCGGATTGTCCAGGATCTTGCTGGAGGAGCTCTTGGGGATGCCTGGTGGCGTGGACGCACTCGGGGAGGAGCCGTTCGCCGTGTCGGACGAGGTGCCACTCCCGCCGTGCGACGAGTTGCGGCGGTGCGCCGCCGCGCCGTTGTCGAAAGCCAGCGAGCCCGGGCCGACCATGGAGCTGAGCGCCGTCGTGGAGGCCGACGCCGGCGCGTTCTTGCGCAGGCTGCGCTGCTGCTCGATCTGCACGCTGCTGCTAAGCTCGTTGCTGGTGCCGACGCGGCGCATGGGCGCGCCGTTGGACGAAGGCGGCGCCTCCGCCGCAGCCTTGCTCAGTTCGGCGCCCATGGAGAGATCAAATTAGGTAGGGTGGAGCGGTTGCTTCACGCCGCTACTTCCCCCCTAGCGGAGGAGAGGACGACGCGGACAAAGGAGGAGGGGAGGGGAGCAAGACACGACGGCGGAGGTGATGTGGGTGAGACCGCGGCAGTCAGTCACACTGTAGCTCCTTCGGCGCTGGACGACAACGTCGAAAGGGTGATGCGGAAGAGAGTGAGAGAGAGGAGAGAGCGGAGCGAGCAATCCGGGAAGAGCAGAATGATGGTCCCGATCCCGTCCATGTGCGACGAGGAGCAACCAGAATGTGCTCTTGTAGAGAGAGTGTCACGGAACTAGGGCCTGTATTCGAGTGGGTAATGTAGTGCTCGCGGATGGTGACGAGGAAAAATTTCGTTGACAAAACGTTACAGTGAAAATTTCCCACTTGTTCAACAAGGGACGACTAGGATCCCTCATTGGATGACTAAATTCGGGACGATACCACACCACCAAGAAAGTGAGCGAAAAGCCACACGCGAAAAATGGCGCGACCGAAGCTCAACCTCTCGGGTATCTTCCTCTCGGGCGTGACCGGCATGACCCTTGCGGGCGTCTCGCTGCTGGCGTATATTCGCTTCGAGCATCCTGAGCAGTTCGCGGAGACGTCGGTGCGCATGTCGCACCCGGAATTCGCCGACGAGACCACCAAAAAGTGGGGGCTCTATGGCACGGGCATCGCCGACTCGATCCCAGACAGCGTCAAGCAGTTCTTCGTCATCCCGAACGTCGCGGAGCGTGTGGCCGAGCAGCGGAAACGCCGCCAAGAGCAGATCCGCGAGAAGCTCGACGAGCTGCGACCCAAGGACAAGTAGATATCGGAAACAAAACAAAAAAAGAAAGAACGAAGAAAGAAAACTGAAAACGAGAGTCACATTTTTCTCGATTCACTATGAATGCGGTAGCATTTCTCACCGCGGTGGGAGGATTGGGTACAATACACCTGGTGTAAACCGAGAGGAGTGGCGAGGGTCCTCCTCCACGTCTTCCTCTTCTTCCTCCTCCACTTCGCCCTCGTCCGCTCCTCCTCTTCCTCTCTGTCCGACCCCCAACGACCCACGACTCTCGTCCTCCTTCAACCGGTGGGAATAATACCGAGAAGGGGGCGGAGCGGACGACTGTCGACCATCCAGCTTATGACGGTACTCGCGCACCGCTAGTTCTAGCTGGCTGGGACTGTGGAGCGAGGCGCGGCTCCCCCGCCACCGCCCATCCTCCCCTTCGTCCTCCTCCTTGTCCTCTCTATCCGCCACGTCGTCAATATAGTACTCCTCTTCCTCCTCTTCTCGCTCCTCTGGCTGTTGACCGCCGCTATGGAGCACCTCGAGACCCGCTCGCAAGAACCGGTGGTACTGCACCCCTCCACTCGCTGTGTGCTGTTGGTGAGTCACGCGAGGGCTCCATCCGTCCTCTGGGTCCCCTCCCCCTCCTCGTCCTCCGCCCAGGTGGATGTGGTTCACGCGAGGAGAGGATGTCGTTGGCTTGGTCGGCACCCGCTTGTGAGGCGCACTGCTGGCCACGTTAGCACCGGGAAAGAACGGAGGATACACGGGGGACACGAGCACATCCTGTCTTGTCCCGAACTCGTTGTACTGGCGGACAAGCTGTGGCGGCGGAGCAGCACTCTGCGGTAGCGGAGGCCTTGTCGTGTCGGCAGCGTGACGCTGTTGCTGCTGGCGTCGTCGATGCTGCTGATGCTGCTGTCGCGGAGTCGTCCTCGTCCGCTGGGTTGGTGGCTGTCCTCGAAACGGTGGTAGGACGGTGGACGAGTTGGACTGAGCGGACGAAGAGGACACCATACTCAGTGACAGCAGGTCACGGTGGAGCTCGACAGTGGACGCGGCGGTGGACGGTAGCAGCACGCGTGTCGCGTCGTGGATCTGCTTCACAATCACGTCCGCCACAGAAGACGGTGACTGCGCCGAGGGCAGCGTGAGTACCGACACGCGCACATGCTCAAGCACGGGGTTCCTCTGGGGCATGAGGGTCTGGGACCCTTGCTCCGCCACGTCCACCGTGGCCTGGATGGCCTCATCACGCCGTAGTGACCTCATGTACTGTTCGTGGTCGTATGCGCGACGCAGCGAGCCCAGTAGGTCCTCCACCGCGGCGCCGTGCATGTCGAACTGACGGCGGACACTCTGAAGCTGCAGTGCCAGCTGGAAGGTGCGGTTGCTCTCCATCACGAGCTCGATCTGTGCCTCTTGTAAAGCGACCCTGGCCTTGCGGTCGCGAGCGCAGGCGTCGGCCAGCGCCGCCTGGAGACCTTCACTGTCGGCCAGCAGCATGCCCTTCTGGTGCTCGTTGAGCCGCAGCCAGTGGCGCTGCTTCTCCTCCGTGGCGCGCACCGTCGCGATCTCGTCTGCCTGTGTACACACGACCCCCTCGAGGCTGCGCACCATGTCACTGCTCAACGCGAGCTCGCGCTGGAGCTTCTTGACCTGAGAATCGAGCTTGCTGCGACGGTATTTGCTCATGCGCGAGACCTTGGTGGTGAGCCTGCGATTGCCACTGCTCTCCAGCAGCTCCGAGGAGAGCCCGTTCGCTGCGTCCCCTCCTCCTCCGCCTTTACTGTCTACGCAGGCGTCGGCTTCCGTCATGGACACATTGAACCCAGCGCGTCGTCCGCCGAATCGGTCCTGGCGGCGTCTCTCCTCCTCCGCAAACTCCTCTTCCTCATACTCCTCTTCAAAATCAAGCGGCTCGTCCTCCTCCTCCAGCACGCGCGCCATCTCGAGCTCACCCGCGAACGTCGCATGCACAAGCCGCAGCAGCTCACGCAGCGCGTCGTCCAGCGGATATTCGTCCGCCTTGACCAGTGCCAACATGGCCTGCAGCTCGCGGATAAACTTGGTCAGCGTCTGCTTGGTGGACGACGACTGCTGGTCGCGCTGCTGTGACTCACGCTGGAGGTCCTCCTTGACGTTGCGTAGCTGCTCGCACTGCCGCTCGCTGGCCGTGAGCCTGGCCGCCAGCGCCTTGGCCTCCTTCTCGGCCACCTCGAGCGTCTTGCGCAGGTCCAAACTGACGGCCGCGTTGTCCCGGCTCACGTACGTCATCTCGCGCAGCTGAGCACTCGTGACCTTGAGCTCCACCTCGAGCTTGACCACCTGCTCCTTGGAGCTCTCTTCGAACAGCTTGAACCGCTCCCGCAGCGACGTCAGGCTGAATCGGTACACAGTCACTCAGTCAGTCAGTGTACCGGTATACCCACAGGTCTAGGCGACCCACTTTTTCGAGGCCTTTTCATAGTTCTTCTCCACGTCCTGGAGCTGGTGGCGGAGCTGCTCCGCCGAGCGCTCGCTGTGGAGGAAGGCCTGCTGGCCCGCCGAGAACACGCGCTTGGTCTGCTGCAGCTCGGCGTCCAGTGCCTCGAGCGACGCGCGAAGGTTCCAGATCTGCTCCTGGTCCTTGGTGCGCTCGAGCTTGAGCGTCTCGAGCTGGTTCTCGAGCTCCAGCTTCTGGTTGAGCAGCCGCTCGATGCGGAGCTTGTCCTGTGCGCGCATGCCCGTGTTTTGCTTCTCAGCCGTCAGCAGGTTACACTTGGCCTCGAGCATGCCCACGGTGACCTTCTCTTCGTCCAGCGCCGCGTGGACGTGCGCGAGCTGGGCCGCGAGCGTCGCCGCGTGCTCCATCTCGCTCGTGAGCTGCTCCTGCGTGGCACGAGCTCTCTCCTCGACGTGGGCCTGGCGCCGCGTGCTGGCCAGCAGCTCGCTCTCGACATCGGCCTTGAGCAGCTTGAGATCCGCGAGCTGCTGCTGTAGCTCTGCAGTGCGGTCTAGCGCCGCGTGTTTGTCCTGCTCGAGCTTGGCCTTCTCAACGCCGAGGACGACACCCTGCTGCTTGAGCGTCTCGTTCGTGGCGCGGAGAGCCTGGTTCATGAACAGCGTCTCGTGCATGCGCTTGGCGTAGTTGGCCTTGTCGTGCTCGAGCCGCTCGGCGTCGCGCTCGAGCTTGCGGATCTCCTCCTCCAACACGTACTTCTCCGTCAGTGCATTGAACCGCTCAGCATTCGCCACCTCGTAGTCCTTGCGTGCATCGTCGAGCTGCAGGTTGAGCCGCGTCTCGGTATCTTCGTGGACCAGGATCTCCAGCCTGGCGAGTCGTAGCTGCTCGCTGCTATCGACCAGCGCGGTATGGAGCTCGGTGATCTGGACCTGCGCGTGTGACGCGTCCTGCGCGAGCTTGGCGATGAGCTCGCTATTGTCGTGGCTACGTGCCTGCTCGTCCAGTAGCTGGGCCTCGAGTGCCTGTCGCTGCGCGTCCATGTGGAGCTTCTCCTCGGTCAGCTCTTGCTGCATCTGCTGTTGCCAGGCCTGGGTGGCTTGTTTGAACTTGAGCATGGCCATCTCATACTTGCCATTCTCACACTGCTCGAGCAGAAGCAGGAACGTGAGCCACACGTTCGAACTCACGTGCTTTTCGACGCTCGGTGGACAGTGCGACGCGATCTCGTTGATGATACTGTGGAAGCCGTTCGTGTACACGTACAGCGCGCGGTAGAGCCGATCCACGAGTGCCTGAGGCATGCCCAGCTTGTACAGTGTCCAGCGGTCGATGCCGGCGCGGGCCAGCGGGCCGGCCGTGTCCCGACGGAAGCCATAGCGTGCGTGGCTTGCGCCATCGTCGTTATCGTCCAGTGTATTCACGTCTGGGCGCTGCAGCAGCACAGCGAGGTCAGCTGCAGGCAGGAGGTAGGCCCCTGAGGACTCGAGGTGTAGGTTGACCCACTCCTCGGCGAGCATCGAGTCGTGGAGCGCTGAGCCGGTGGTTGATTTAATCGCCGAAGTCAGTGCCGTGGGGGATTGCGCCACGGAGGCTGGTGCCTGGTCGGTAGAATCTGGTTGGTTTGATCCATCCGTGGGGGATACCGAGGACTGCGTGGTTGACTCAGCATCGGCAGGTCCGCTGCGGCGTGGACTGTGGCCGCGGGCTTGGAGTTCGCGTCGGAGGCGTGCGATTTCGAGCTCAGCCGGGGGCACCAGCGGCATCACGCGGGCGCTGATGGCGGCCAGGGAAGACGTGCTCACATCTGCGATGGATGGGTCTCAGCATCATTCAACAGAGTCACAGGAACATCAACAGTAGTAGACTCGAAGCCTACCGATGCCGTGGAGCTGCTTGGATGGAGAGGACGCCTGCTTCTTCTTGGGTGGACTGGTCTCGGTGAACGGCACGGATAACCGCGGTGATGACGCCGGAGGAGACGAGCGTAGTGCATCGTCCGCAGCGTCGCTCATCTCGACGTTGACAGCGCGGTGCTCATGGAAAGTCACTTGACTTGGCCTGGTCCTGTAGTGACTCGCCGTTTCAATGTGTGGTCCATTTTTGGACTCACAACTCTACTGCACTGTGGCATACTTGGTAGATCGAACACTTGGGCGCTTGGTGTTGGGGGTACGCTTGAGATCCAATGGCTGCTTGGGCGGTGGGGCGGGTCGTGCGACTCTCGAGGCGGACGCTAGGCGATTGGCAGCACGGCCTACATTCTCAGCGTCGCTGTTAAGTGGCTTTTGCCTCGCGCCAGTGCGTGTTTTACATGCCGTCGCCTGCTTCTTCTTCTTGGCGACAGGCGTGGCCGAGTCATCTGTCACGGGTTCAGCATCCGATTCCGTCACGCTACTGGGTGGTCCACGCCACACTCGTACCTGAGACCGCCATGGCTGGTCATTGGCCATGGGTACACACGGCGCCTGCTGGAGTCGCTGCGTGATCCGCTCTTGTAAGAGCTGTAGGTCGGCGTGAATGCGGCTGGTGCGGTCGTCGATCGCCTGCTCGTCGTCGTTCCTGTCTGTGGGCAGCATGGCAGCGATCTGAGTCACGGGCACGGCATCCACTGCGTGTAGCTGCTGTTCTGGCATCGATGCTACTGCCACGGCCACGTCTGATGGGTTTCCCTGTATCTCCTTCTTTGCTTGAGAACGAAGGCCTTCGGTATCTCCATCCCCACAGACCCAGGACGCTGGAGCCGTCACCTTTGCCACCGGTACATCGAACCGCTTGCTTGTGGACAGCGTGATGATCTGGTCGTTCTTCTCCTGGAGAAGCTTCTGCAGCTCGGCATTGCGCACCATCTCCTCCTTCCACAGCGCCTCGATGCGCGAGTTCTCTAAGCGAAATCGCATGCATTCCTGCTCGTGGGCCTTCTCGTGGTCACCAATCTCCGCACACGTACTGGCGATACGAGCCTCGTACTGCTGCAACTTCCACACCGTCTCCTCTCGCTCCCGCTGTTCAACCTCGAGTCGCTGGTGTAGCTCCTGGATCGACGTGCGCATGGACTGCTCCCTGGCTTCAAACTCTCTCGCTGCAGTCTCTATCTTCTCCCGTGCTATTGCGGCTTCTGCGTGGAGCTCCTCACTCCGCCGCGTGGCTTCCGCCAGCCGATTCTCCCCTGCATCACGCGTCCGCTCGAGATCACGGACAGTTTGCTTGAGCCGAGCGTTCTCGTCCATCAACTCTCTCGTTTGTATCTCTTCCTGCTCGCGTGATGCACGCTGACGGTCACTCTCCTCCTCTCGCGCGGCGTCGGTTCGCTGCAGGCGGCGATTCAAACTCGCGACTTCAGTCTCGAGTTCAACCACAGCACGCTCGCGGTCGAAGAGCTCGCGCTGGTAGGTCGCAATCTCTGCTATCTGCTTCTCCACGCGCTGGGTCAAGTCATGTACTCGTTCGCTCAGAGTGATGCTGCGGTCATTCACCTCGAGGAGTTCCTTGTGGACGCCGCTCTTCTCAGTTGCTTCGGTCGCGAGCTGATGCTGTACGTGCTGCAGTGAGAGCAGCACGCTGCGTACGCGTTCTCGTCTCCACCGCGCCCACACAAAGCTACGCAGACTGTGCGAGCGATGGGTCGCCAGGACATGATACAGGACGCGGCATCGCCCACGCCGCGCTGCAGCCGAGCGCCAGGAGGCAAACACCTTTCTCACCAGCGCGTGTGCTTGTCTCTTGATCGCGTGCTGCACAAACATCAGGCGGCGTCTCGCACTTGAAATGAGCTTGACGCCCTGGCAGAAGGCGTGGAAGTGGAACCGGAGCTCGCAGTTCTTCTTGTGTCTGAGGCTCACGAGATTTGCACGAGTCTCCTGCCTCCACCGTGCCCACGAACGACGAAGCAGCTTGGAGACCTGATGCCGTCTGGCCTTGGCCTTGCCACGTGAGTACCGCTTGTGCGCAATCGAAAAGATCTTCCAGTGCATCCACAGTTTGCGTAGCCAACGCTGCGTACGCTGCCTCGTGGCCAGTGCGATTGCTCGACGCACGGCCAGTCTCTTCATTGTAACGCGGTGCCACTCGACAAGATGCATGGCCATCACATCTCGTGCCTTCTCCGCACTCTGGTGTGACTGGATGCGCTTGGCTTTGAAGCTCGCAGCCCATGCTGTCCATGCACGGTAGCGATAATGGCGACGGTGGAGAGCCTCGCATTTAGTGACCTGGAGCCACGCTCGCAAGTGGCGGCGCTTTCGCTGTGAACAACACCGAGCCGAGAACTCGTCGACGCGGTGATGCTGCGGCCGCGCGATGGTGCGGACAAACAGTCGCCAATGTGTGAGAATCAGTCGCTTGCTAGTTGTGGCTGCAGCACGACGGTAGAACTCTTGCATGCGCTGCAGCTGAGCCTGGCGCGCGGCAACGAGTCGCCACTCACGGAAGATGGACGCCACGGTGGAGACCACGCTGCTTTGTGCCTTGGCTTCTTGGATCTGAGTCGCGATCTTGTTGATTCTCGCTTGTTGTCGCCACTCTGAGAGCACACGCTTGAGCAACTGGGAGTGGCGTAACGCCTGTGTATGGATCGCAATCACGCCGATGCGGGTGACGTTGGCCCACTCGGTCAAGTGTGAGTGCAGCAGGCGCAACTCGTGACGACGTCGCTGGCGCCTCAGCTCCTGGGTAGCCCACACTGTTCGCCGCCAGTTCCAGAATGTGTCGTGCTGGATGATGAACACTCGCTTGCGCTGTACGTGGCGAAGCTGCCTGAACCACACAATGGATTCGATCCACTTGTGGAGGAATCGACGCAACACCAGAGGCCGCGCCACTGCAAAGATGCGCTGTTCGATCTCGTGCTTGATCTGGCGTCGCTCGGCCTCGTTCTCGTCGACGAGCTGCTGAAACCTGGACAACTGCTTGTCCATCGCGTGAATCTGGTGCCGCAGATCCAGTTCTCGCTGCTCAGAATCCATCAGCGCCTGGACGTACTTGGCTTCTCTCGTGTCCAGCTCGTGCTGACGCTCTCGTTCTGCACGCTCGCGTCGAATCTCATGAACAGCAGAGTCGTTCATCCGCCCACTATGACGATGATGATGATGATAGCCTCTAGGGTCATGATCATAGCACTCTGCATCGTCATCGTCTTCCTCGTGCACGGTGTGGAGTTCTTGAGGTGGACTCTCAACGTGGTGAGTGACCAGCTCCTTCGGGTGGCTTAGCTTGGCGCATGATACTGCAGCGGTACGTTGGATCTTCGACTCACAAGATCGTGAATCAACGCTGAGTACCGACTCGGTCGTAGCTGCATCCAGCAGATCGGCCTCGCTGCCGACAGTAAGACACGACATCCTTCGATCTGTTCGACCAAACGACATGGCCATACCGTGCTTCGCCACTTTGATCTGGCCGTCTGAGCTCTGCGGGGGAGATGCGTGTGCGTGGGAAGTCACCAACTGTGGTCGGCTGATGGTCCTAGTTGCCGATGGCCTGGAGGTAACCGATGGTTCACGAAGCCTGAAGCTGGCGACAGCTTCACGCAGCGTCTTGTTTCCAAAATCTCCAGCACGAAGCACACGCCGCAGGCTGTCAGGACGCGGCTTGGGCTCTTTCGTCGCTATCTCCTTCGCAAGGGTGTCTGATTCTTTGTCAAGGGCCTCAACAGACTGACCGTTGGCTGGATCTTGTTGATTGGATCTCTGTTGCTCACTCACAGGAGGAGGTGGAGGCGCCCTCTCTTCAACCTGCACTTGCTTGTGAACCCCTCGAGCCACTCCCACTGCCTTGCGCTGAAATGGGTTCACAACAACGAGCTGTCGCATTGCCTGTGCGATGTTCTGTACGCTGCGGTCGCACTCGCCACGCGCACTCGCGATCGCTTGTTGCTGCAGCTGGAGTACGTGTGCAAATGCGTCTTCCCACAGCGCAAACTCTCGCCGCGTCTCAGCGCTGGGACCATTCATGCCGCTGCCTCCTCGCTGTCGAACCGGTGTTGTCGTGGTCGCATTCGCCAGCTTGAGTAGCATCGTCGTCGCCTTGACCTTTGGCGTCTCCTCTGCGAGCTTGGCCTTTGCTCTGGCGACGATGCGCATCATCTGAGCCTCCACCGCGTCCCGATCACTGCGACTGAGCTGCTCTTCGACGCGCCACAGCCTCAGGAACTGGTCAATCGCCATCTCACCTTGACTGAGTGGTGAAGGTAGCTGGTCGAATCGACCCGTCACTGCGTCACGAATCACAAGCGTCCTGAGTTCACCCAAGACGAGGATCCACGTCGCGAGGCGCTGCAGCTTCTGAATCTCAATGTGGTTCTTCATCGCCATTTTTCGAAGTGCTCGGTCCTGTGACGCGACGTGTGGAGCTAGCTCCCTCTCGTGCCTGGGCACGTCTACTGTGTCGAGTACCTGGACTTGTGGCAGTGCATCGACCACGCGGAAGCGGTAGTTTGGATGATCGCACAGTGGGTTCCCACTCGCGTTGAGCTGGCGAAGCTGCTTGAGTGGCTGGAGGCGCTCGATGTTGGCAAAGTGCGTAAGCATGTTGGCAGCGACAGACAAGAGTCGGACGCTGGTGAACTGTTCAATGCCTGCGAGACTGGTGAGGTCGTTTTGGCTCAGATACAGTGCCGTGATGTGGATGCCAAGCGTCGGAGGGATCGCTCCGATGACGGTGATGCCTTTCGAGACGGCGTTGAGCTTGGCGCCGTCGCACAGCTTCATGCCATGCTGCTTGAATGCGTCAACGAGTGCCTTCTTGACTGGCTTCGACTTGGTTTTTCTATGGTGATTGGTCACTGTACAGTCGCCTCCAAGTCTGGACGGCAGAAGTGGCCTTCTAGTCGATGCTGGGAATGGCAGTGGAGGAGGAGGTAGTGGTATTGGCGCCATACGCGCGAGGTAGTGGTGGAAGTATCCATCCTTCTTGGAGACGCCTGTGGTCACAGCGTGTTCCATGGCTTCTGTGGGCTGTTGGTGAGTCCAATTCTAGCAATCACGCAGCGCTCACAGCCGCGCGGATGCGTACGTTGTCTGTGGGTGGGTCTACGCACTGCAGCGTCGTGTGGACATGTCGTCAGGCGGAAGCCAGGCCGCGTCAATGACCTTGATCCTGAAAAGTCACGCACAACCTTCTTGCAACATCTCATGTAATTAGGCTAGCTTCCGTATCGATACTAGCATTATTATAATTAGGCTAGTTCCCTTTCTCATCGTCTCTTGCAGAACACAATTGCAACCATGCTGCCGCGGCAGCAGCGAGACGAATGCGCGCTGTGCCGCCGCAAGCGCAGCGTTTTCTACTGCGCGCAGTGTACTTCAAAGGCGCTACAGCAGCGGAGAACAATGCTGGCGAGTCTGCTCGCGGACCTCGCCGTCATGCGCAACAAAACCGAGTTCGCGTTGAATGTACGGAACCTGGGAATGGAGGTGTTGTTTGTTTAGTTCACTCATTGCACAGCCCTGTACGTGCAGTCAAAGAGCGCACTCGTGGACGCAGAGCGACGGTTGAACGATTGCATGAAGCGCGTCGAGACTCTCGCTGAAAAAGTGATCAAAACACGCGAGCAGCTCTGTTCCGGTGAGCAGCCAAAGCCTCCGTTCTGATATTGATCCACTCGGCTGATACCAACGTATTCGAACTGTAGAGCGACTTGCTATCGTGGAACGCACGACGGAATTCGAGTGCCAGTCAGAGCGCGTGGAGCATGGCCAGCAGCGACTACAGCGAGACACACAGACCAGCAAGGGGCTGCACGGCCCAGTACTTGAGTGTCTCGATCTTCAGCTTGGCTGGGCACAAACGGTAGGTACTCGCATGGTTCGGATGTATTTGACATGTTCTGAGCTTGTGGATATTTTGCAGAATGCTGCGCGTGTACGCGGAGAGAAGATTCGAGAGATCTTCAGTCTCCTAGGGCTCGTTCCCAGCGTCACTAGCAAAACCAACGACGCTCCGCTTGGCGCCAAGGGTCCGTACTACCGCACGATCGCGATGCTGCCGCTCCCTCTATCGGGGCGGTTTGAAGTCATGCCTCCTGAAATCGTCGCGGGCGCGCTGGGCAAAGTCATCCACTTGCTGCTGCTGCTGAGCAAGCATCTCAAGCTCACGTATCCGCACCCGATGGTCTACAACGGCTCCTTCTCGACGATCGGCAACACCAGTGAGGGTGCTGGGTGCCACACGCTGTACCCGGATGGAAGCATGGGATTTGACCGCGGCGTCTCCATGGTCCATGAAAACATCGCGTACCTAGCCTCCACCCAAGGCGTCGCTCTATCCAAACTACATGGTACCGACATCTTGGGGAATCTACTGCTCGTGTATCAATCGCCGTCGCTAGGCACTGTGCAAGACTCGAGCGAGGCCGCGTCGATCGCCCGCGTACAGCGACCTGGGTGCGTACAGAATCTCTGTTGCGACGGAGATGGAGGATATGCTCACACTGACCGGTGCTTGTAATCGCTGTTCACAGATCATCCACGAAGAGCAGTCTGGGGCAGTCCGCGTTCCTGTTGGCCAACTCGCAGACGCTCACGTCAAGCGCGGAGATCCTACCCGAGTACTCGATGGTACAGTGAGGTGTGTGAGAGGCAAAAAAAGAATACGTTTATAGGCTAATCTAGAGAGAACTCTTGCTCGCTGTGTTTGCTCCTCATTCGACCGCGTTCGATCAACCGAAGGGCGTGATAGGAGTGGATGCGCCGAGACCCTGATCGTCGTGGCTGAGCTCCAGACACTGGTGCTTGAGCGACGACAGCTTTTCTCGGATGATATCGAGCGCGCAGATCACGACCTCCTCGGGACGCAGCTGGCCGGTTGTCTGTTGTGTTGGTTCATCATTCATCATTCATCGGCTCGGTTAGCTCGGGCAGCTTGTATCCTCTGCCATTACGAACACACATACCTCGACCGAGAAGATAAACTTGTCCTCGCGCATTTGCACCGTTACGGCGGCGTCGTCTTCCGGGTTGTCCTTGAACATGTTGGCGACTTTGACACACTCGTCGCAGTACATGCAGCGCATAGCGTCACCGACTGTCAGCTGGCAGGGACACACACACGTCGAGTAGCAGGATCAGTACATCGGTTTAGGATGCAACGCAGAAGACGTCGCACCTGGTCAAAGTTCTCGTCCGTCTCGTAGACTTCGGTGGGGCAGCTCTTGTAGAGTTCCGCTTTTTGCTCGGGTGTGAGCAGGTTCATCACCGCCTGGTTGATCATGATGATCGGCTCGTACATGTACGTGGCGACCGCCACGGGGGACCACTTGGCGTGCTCCTTGCCGATGCCCTGCATACAGTAAACAACCGCTAGCGCATCAGTGACCAATGGCAGCATCCCTGTCCATCTACTCCCACCACGTACCAGCTTGGCAATCGCCGAGAGCTTGATGCGCTGGCCCGGGCCGAGCTTGGCGATGATCACGCCAGTGTCCTGTGTGTTGTTGTACTCTTCCTCGGACGAGAAATGCACCGGACGAATGTACGGATCCGACGACCGCAGCGATTCCGAGGTCACCACCAGCACGCCCTGCTCCGATACCACGTCCAGGTTGAATTCGACCGAGCAGTTGGGGCAGTGCTCATCGCAGTCGCAGTCCGCTGAGTACACGAACCGCTGGCGGAAATTCTCGAGGCCTCCGTCGAAGAGCAGCGGGATCATGCCCAAGCGGTGCGCGAGGAACTCGTCCGTCATGACCGACGTATTGACCTCAATGCTCACGAGATCGATCGCGAGCGTCGGCACCTCGGCGATCATGACGCGGCGGATCGCATTGGCGACGCTGGCGTCCGTCTCCGAGAGCTCGAACTTGATAAAATCGTCGCGCAGCTCGAGCAGCTCGACCTTTGGGAACCGCGGGTTGGGCATGTTGGCTGCTGGTGTGCTCGCTCGCAAATGAGTGAGTGAGGGTGGCAGGAGCTGCCGACTTTGGTGTGCATGTTAACCTAACGCGTTTGTAACCAACACCCTCTTATAGTATTTTGGGAAGTAAAGCGGAATTTTGTGTTGAAAGGTTGGTTTTGTACGGTATGCAAACGGAACCACCTGCCAAGGGATCCTCATGGTACATGAGCGCGCTCTACTGACCGAGTGGCCGGCCAGTGCCCCATGTGTATCTACCACCAGGAGCTCCTGGAGCTCCTGGAGCTGCCGCCGCTCTTGGTCGAGCGCCGATGATTGGTGTACCCGCGACTTGAGGCGATGGGAACATGGTGACACTACCAGGAACATCACACACTTCAGTCTTGCTCATCAACGCAACTCAGATACACAGGGCATCACATACAAGATCGATGGAGTTTGGATCAGGTTCCATCCCTTGGTCGCTGGAAGCACCTCGAGCAGGAAGTAGTAGAGGTGGCCAGCGACGACGCCAAAGATATCCATGATCGGGTTGCCGCCCATGAGCACGGTGAACGCAATGAGCGCCCACGGGAGGTAGAGGCCTTCAAACTGGAAGCCCCAGATCGCGACAGCCGACGTCGGGTAGCGTCGACTCCAGATGTATACGATCATGAAGATGAGCGACGAACCGAGGAACGGCAGCCCCATGAAGAACGCGATCACCTGTGTGGGCAAGCAGGTTGGGTTCAGCGCCGGCACACGATTCCGATGGATAGATAGACCACGTACCCATAACACGCTCGCGCCAAAGAACAGCATGAACGCGTAGTCGGCGGTTGGGCCGCCGCCGCTTGGAAACGGGTCTTGCTCCAAGCGCGACGAGTAGTTGGACCTGGGTTTCATAGCGACGTCAGCGATACGGTACACGAAGAGGATACAGTGCATGGAGACAATATTTTACATACAGAATCATGAGTTGCATGAGGAACGGGAAGCCAAACTTGCCAAGGAACATGAAGTTGGTAAAGAGTCGCCAGATCTGGAAGCGATCCCAGATGAGGTCGAAGCTCAGGTAGATCGACTGCGGGTTCAGGAAGCCGAGGCTGCTCAGCGCCGTTGAGAGGAAGCAGACCGTGAGGTAGAACCTCGTGATCTGCGGCAGCGAGTGGTACCAGCCTTCGATGCTCGCCATGGCGTTCCGCGAACTCGGCGACGATGTTGTGTTGATGATGTGGCAGCTCGTTACGATCCGACCCAAATGCATTACGAAAATGAACCAAAACTATCCTAAACTTTACAAAACTACGCTAAAACAAGCAAAATCGCTATTTCCTCAAAATGCAGGAGAGGAAGACTTGCCTCACCTCGAGAGCTTGGTGTTGAAGACCTCGACAGCTCGCCGCAACGCCTCCACGAGCGGCGCCACCACGAAATCCGGTGTGTCTCGGCATCCAATCTCCAGGCGAGATGACTCGTTGGGCACGAAGAACCGCGTACCGCGAGAGTGACGCAGCCCTCGGCCGGCGGCGTGAGCGAGCGACGACTGCCACATCTCGAACTCTTGCACGTTGGGGGCGATCAGCACGATCTCCGACTGCGCACGCTCGATCACTTGGCCATTGTCCATCTGCAGTGTCACCAGTGGCTCGCTTGCGACGATGTTGGTGATGCGGATCGACAGTGATTCCCCAGCGTCGGCCTGCAACCGAACGCTGCCAAGAGGGATGATGCCACGTAGCTCCTTGCGGCTGGAAAAGTAGTACAGACAGTTGCGACTGAGCACAAACCACCGCTTGACGGTCGAGAAGCCGCCCTTTTTGAGCAAGTAACCGTTCAGACTAGTGTCCGAGGGCCACAACTCTTGCTCTTCCGCCGTCGTCGAGCCAAAGCTGAGCCACATCACGTCCAAGAACACATTCATGTCGCGCTCGTGGCCTTCCAACGCCTTCAGTGATGGACGCAGTCGAGGTCCAGTGGGCAGACTGTCCACGCCCACGCTCAAGTGGAGGCAGATCTTGACGCCGCGCACCCACTCGACCTTGTACACATACCGTAGTGGCGTAACCCATTCGACAACGGGAGTCGACAGCGAGCCAATGTTGATGTACAGCGCGCGCTCCTCGGTCACGATGATCCAGTGCGTCAGCTGGACCTTGAGCTTGGCTGCCTGCTCGTCCTCGGCTGCATGCATCTTGGGGGTCTTCAACTTTGCCTTTGCGGAGCGAACTGGCGCCGACACGTGCTCATCTGCGCTCTCAAATTGCAGTCGGATCGGACGGGTACTTCCTCGAAGCATCGCGAGTGTCTCGTGGAAGCCGATTCCACGCACATCAACACCACCGACCCGTAACAGCACATCGCCTTCCTGAAGTACTAGCTGGTCGGGCGCCAACGGCGTCTCCACGGTGACTTGGTGGCGACTCGACTCTTCAAACGACTTGATCGACACGTTCTCACAGTAGAAGTCGGTTTCGAGCTCGAGACCCAGCTTCTTCTGGTAGAATGTGACATCGTACACCAGCTTGCGACGGCTTTCGTCAGTCCAGCTGGACTCCTTGTCCTCATGCTCCTGCAAATTTCTCTTGAAGGAAGCCGATCGCTCTCGCAGCGTGTCGTTCTTTCGCCGCTCTCGAGCCTCCTTTGTCAACTCCGACCCGGCCACAGACTGGATCACCTCGTTGTAAAACACAATCTTCTCACCGGCGAGCTTGGATCCACCTGTTTTCTTGAGCAAATCGTACGCGATCGTATCAGCTTCCTTGTAGCACTTGAGTTCATTGTACCGGCCAAACACTCGCGGGCGACGCACGCGGCGATTCGTTTTCCCATACTTTCTCGATCGGTTCCGCACCCCTTGCGATGCTCGAGACGCAAAGTCAAAGATACCAGCAACTGGCTTGAGTGGAAGGCCAATAATGCCCGTAATTGTGCCCTTGGCGAAGCCAATCGCGCCATTTTCGTGTGCACCACGCATCGGGTTCAGTACCAGTCCGGCAACGCCTTCATAAACGCCCAAACTCAGCTCCTTGGATCCCTGGAGAAGACCGTCACGAATCCCGCGGACATGATGGCGCCGAGCACGAGCGCGAATCTTCTGATAGTGGTCGTCCAGACTGAGGTTCGCAAGCCCTTGTCCAAACGTACCGGAGATCTTGCTGGCGGCATCGAACGTTCCGTCCAACGTGTTCGACACCAGACTCGCTGTACCCTTTGCCAGACCTTTGCTGAATCCCTTGCCACCAACCTTCAATCCTTCCAACGGCTCGTACACAAAGTCGCGCACTCCAGTGCCAATGTGGTCCAGGAATCCAACGGGGTTACCGAGGAAGTCGAACGAGCCCAGAATCTTGTGCAGCTGCTTCCACATCTGACGGGTGTAGTACTTGGTCACCCGCCGAGTGAGATCGCCGCTCGTTCCGAAGGCGTGCTCAATCATGAGAGCATTTAACCGGACCGGTGCGTTATCCAGATCAGGGATATGCATTGCCAAGCTAGGAAGAGCCCAGGACGATGACTTGTCTTCATCCGCGACATTCGATGGCGAGCCATTGTCGAAGGTGAAAAGAGAAAGGCTCGATGACGACCCATGCATCGACGCCGTTCGTTTCGGGTCGTCATTATTCAGTCGGGTCGATGCCTTGAATGAAGCTGCTGCCTCACGCAATCGAATCGTGGTCGTTGCTTGGAACACGTCGCTTCGGTACGTGACATCCAACTCAATTGGATGGATATGCAGCAGTGCAAAGTACACCTTGCGCACTTCAGCCGACGACGTCGTTGTCGTCATCGCGAGGCTCTTCAGAGGGTTCAGCTCGGTCGATTCCGTGTTCTCTCGGAACTCTGTTATCGCCTCGGTCATGATCTCGATCGGGATGCTCTTCATGCGAATCTCACCGCCACGATTCTGGGTTTGCTGTCGACCCCACGATCTCGTCATCGCGTCAATGAAGGCTCGTGCCGCGACAAGAAGCTCTTCATCGACTTGCATGATCACCGGATACATCCACAGGGAGCAGTGCTCGAAGTAGTCGGTCGTTCCTTGCTCGTTCGACCACGTACAGCAGAAGTGCATGGAAGCAATGTTTGCCTGGCGGTACTTGCAATCAGCACAGCTGAAGATGTTCAAGTTGGCAATCAAGCCGGTGCTTCGCGATGATGCTTCGTCTCCAAACGCGTCACTGATGTCTCCAGCGATCGCAACGCTGTCTTCTTCATCCATTCCTGGCTTCGCATTTTCGGTAGAGTCGGCGTCTCCGTCCATTCGCGGACACAGCAGCTTGATGAACGTTGCGTCAGCAGTTTGGTTGTCGACTTGGACGTCGTCCAACGTAAACTTGAGCTTCATCTTGGAGTTGACGCGCGAGTAATGGAGGTTCATCCCACCCAGATAGATGTAGACCAGCTCCACTGGGATCTCGTTGATACACGAGATACCGAACCCGTCAACACGAAGATGGAGACTCATCCCGTTCGTGATCGCATCAAATGCGCTGGTGGATGCCTCACTCGCGGTCGGCGACCCAGACGACACCGACGCCAAGCTCGAGAGTTCGTTCTTCGCCTCACGATCGTCAGCTTCTTCTTCACCACCTTCAAAGAGTTCCAATACCTTGGTCGGGCCATCGGCTCGGATTCGAACATGCACGTAGGTCTTCACAGTTTGAACACCGAGACCACCCTGGTCGCCACGCTGGCTCTTGGTTCTCGTGATGGCCTCGCTTTCGAGATCGTGACGAGGGGCACCACGGGCGGCTCTGCGCAGTTTCTTGACCCAAATGCTGGCTTCCTTTGCTGACGTTGCCTTCAAGTCATAGAACTTGGTCGTCGTGATGATCGAGAACTGATTCGATCGAGGTACTGGCTTTGCTGGCGCTGTCGGCTTCGGCCGTGCTCGCGCTGTGGCTGGAGTCGCGAGCGTGCTCTGAGGTGTTCCGTCTTCGCTCGAGTCCATTGAGTCCGAGTCTTCAGCCAGAGTGATCGAATCTACCGTATACCAAGCAATCTTCGAGTACTGGAACCTCGATGTAGCCGACTTGGACTCAACTCCGAGAGACACAGGCTGTAGCACCTTGAGTTGAACCAGCTCGTTTGCCATCGCCATCGCCTCTGTCTCACTTGACGCGTGCCGGTCAAGCACCAAGAAGTCCACAACGTCGTGGCCATTCACAAAAAAGCCCTTTCGCGACAGAGCGATCTTCTTGGGATCCCCACTGTCTGCCAACTGCTGTGAGAACCTCTCTGAGGCGTCACACATTGACCCCGACGACGTCATGAGCACCGCGAGTTGAACTAGCATGCTCATTCTCTCGTCGTCGTCATCATCGGACACATCCGCAGCGTCCCCAGCGTCTTTTTGAGCTTGGCGCGACGACGAGCCGAACAGTGTCCCTGAAATGCTCGAAACAAAGCCGTTTAGGGAGATAAACCCTCCCTTGGAACCAGCAGACTCGACAGGCTTCTCGAAGATCGCAACGCCACCGGAGCCAGGTACATCGGAGCCAGATCTCAGATCGATCACGCCCAGTAGCTCTTGGTCGTCTTCGTTGGCAAAGTAGAAGAGCATGTGCTCATACAGTCGAAAGTATTTCTTGTTCCACTTGAGCAAGTTGTCCTTGCGCTGCAAGTAGCCCTTGTGGTCCGGCTTGACAAACAACTGCGAAGGCAGCGACCGCTGAAGCTGGATGCGTCGATGCGTCGCCATCTCGTCCAAGTGATACTCTCGGGATTCGGCAGTCGCATTGTCTGACGTTCCGTCTCCCGTGGCGGATGTGATGCGCATGAATCGAACTTGCAATGTACGCAGACTCGAACTGGAGCTCGAACTGAACGTCGGCTCACTGACAGCAGCAGACGACTGCTTCTCATATCCGGTGAGCATATCCCACGAATACGGACATGATGAACGCGGCGGCAACTCGTCGTAGTCCGTCTCGGAGCCCCAACTTGACTGCTTGTACTGGATGCGGAACGATGTCATGTTGTCAATGCGATACGGAGGAAACCGCCTGGACTCTTCGCGGAATATCAACGCGATTGATCCACCGACCATTTCGATCTGGCACTGCAAGATGTAGGTCTTGGAGGCATCATCGCTGCTTCGTAACTTTAAGTACGTCGTCCCCAATGAGTAGATGCGGAAGCTTCCGCTCCACAAGAAGCGATGCAGCAATGTCACTTCGAGGAGCTTGTCCTTCGAGCTACTTGGCCAGTGGAACGGAACGAGGTCGTTCGGACTCAGCTGGAACGTGTGCGGGGCATTGAGCTGGCGGTACTTGATCGTCTCGTTGGTTCGGTTGATGAGAATGTATCTCGGCACGATGGTCGCAACGATGGTTTCCGAGAAGCGACCACTTCCAAACGTGCTCCATAGCGCGATCTCTTGGCTTCCTCGAAGCTGACCAGCATCACCTTGGTCTCCGGTGTTGTTGTTCAGCGTGATCACTTGCGCGACTCCTGCGTTGCCCATAGCATTCCGATTCAAGCGTATCACGTCTGACCACGGCGACGCCTGCGAGCGAATTCGAAGCACATCCCAGTTGCGACCACCGGAGCTGTAGAGCAGAACATCACCCCAGGCAACTGGCCGTTTCTGGGCGGGATTCACCTTCTGCGATGTCATCAACAGCGATCTCGGAGTCATGTGATGTGAGCTGGCCGTGCTGGTTTCATCGTACAAACGGATCGTCGACATTGCCAACTTATGACACAGGTGAAGCCCGTGGCATCGCCCCCTCTTCTCGATTCGAGAATCCATCGGTAGACGAGATCCGTACCACCGCTCACCTTCGGGTCTACCTGCACTTCGAAGCGACACAAAGCGAGGAAGAAGCATCTCGTAGAAGTCGAAGTCTTCTGCGTCGAGAAGCCCTCGAAACCCACACGCTGCACAAACGACGTCAAAGATCTCCGACATCACAGCAGCGGATGTGACGTGAACCACGACGGACGCGAATCGGTTCTGAGGAAGGTACACTTGGATAGGGTACACCTTGCCCGAAGCCTTCGTAGGCGATCCATTTGGGACGCGACTCATCGTGGATCTCGTTGATGTTGGATCCGCCAACAACATGTCTGCTTGCGACCCAGTGGACTCCACCTCAGGCATGAGGAACCCTTGACGAGCTCTGCGCGATGCGGGAACCCCTGGATCGAGAGAGACGCCGTTCAGGACACCAGTCTGGATCAACGTGAGGTTGGATGGGGTCTGTAGACGTTGCATCGATCGGACAGCAGCTGATGCCGGTAGGAAGCCACCGCTTGTTTCTGCAGCGTTCAGCGCTTCAGCTGCATCTTCAAAGTTTTCCTCGAACGTAGGCGACATGATTCCATCCGGACCAGAAGCGTTGGAGCGCTGGCTTTCTGGTGTCTCCACGATAGTGTCAAACTCTGACTTGAGCTCCTGCTTCGTTCCCACTGCAAACGAGACTCGAATGTTACCTCGGTGCACGTTTGCCGACTGCTTCCCATTCCCCGACTCCTTCTTCTTGTCCTTGCTCGATTTTCTCTTGAGTAGCTTGTACCAGTTGAACCCGGCTGCGTGATCACGATTGTCGAGGATGGTTTCAAGCTTGATGGCCGTGACTCCCAAGCACGTATCCATACCATAGCGAACATTACGAACCTCAACGATGACTCGAGCCTTCTGGAGCAGCAGTTGACCCTCCGGGAGGCGAAGCAAGAGTGTGTTTTGCAGCTTGGTATCCCACGTTGGATTCACACCACCTGATGGAGACGGCTTCGTCGTGCCCGAGCAAAATATGATCATCTCTGGCTTCTCGAGAAATCGATCTTGCACGTTCTTGACAATGTACAGTGACACTCGGACGTACGGACTCTGAGCTCCGAAGTACTGAGAGTTGTACAGGTTTTTTGCTTCTTGTAGCACCACAACAAGGGCAACAGGATTCGATGCTGCCGTCAGCTTCTGCAGCCTTGTCAGAGTAAGATCGCGGTGCAGATCATCGTTGAACGACATGGTTCTGGTCGAAAACTCGGTGCTGTGATCAGCCTCGAGTCCTCGGCGCTTGTGTACGTAACGCGCGATCGCTTCCAGTCGACGAGACGATGTGCTTGTCGAGTTGCAGTACTCCAGATCTAATCCTGAGTGATTCACGATCCACACCGAGCAAAAGACGATGACATCTCGACCTGTCAGCTTCACTTGCAACTGCAAGTTTGGCACGTCGTCTTGTTGACCTGGAACTCCGCGGTTGAAGACTCTGCCCAGTAGCTCGATCGGCTCGGTGATATCCTTGAACGGAAGAGAGTGCGACGGTTGCTTCGGGTTGATGATCGCTTTCGGCATACTCCAGTTGTAGTTCTCGAGCCGAAACGACACGAAGAGCGGAGCCGCTGGGTCCATTTGGAACAGTGGCAGCACAGAGCCAACAGCCAAGACACCTTCGCCGATCAGTTGTAATGACTGGTTGAGTAGCCGGTATGCTACAGGAGCAGCGAGCCGATTGTGCAGCGTCACAAACGGTGAGATGGACAGGTGATAGAGACTCGAGTTCGTCGCCTCGTACAAACCTCGCCGCTGGTTCGCAGTCCGTGCCTCTTCCAACTCGTGGTTCACCTCACTGAGCGGATGCGCGATTCGCCGCCTGTTCGCCCTCCCGCCCGAAAACACGTTCAAGAAATCTTCTTCCACCTTCGTGTTCGCCTCGTCACCATCTTCCACACCTTCCTCAACCACAGAAACTCGACCAGCTGCTGATGAGTCCGCAGAAGTCGACTCATCGACTCCAGCAAAGGTCGCTCGCATCAAGAAGTATGCTTCGACATCGTAGGTGCACTTCCAGGTTGGCAGATCTTGCACCACGTAGCCCATCAGAGTGGAGACGTTCCATCCAGTTGTGTGTTGGCTCGGCGCGAGTTGCACAGTCTCTCGCTCATTGTTGACGAACGCCTCGAAGTTGCACACGCACTGACCCGAGCGGACGAATCGCTTAGCGTTTTTTGCCTTCGAAGCTTGAACTTCATCACCTAGTTCCTCCAGGGTCGTTGCAAGCGGCGCGTACTGAACGAACGGTGACGGTCGAATACTGATCTTGCTCTGAGGATGAATGAGCTGCAGTGGGACGTAACAGACTTGCTCGCGATCCACCGTCCATTCTCGCACGAGTCCACCGTCTCGAGGAGAAAAGGCCCACACCATGAGGGGGATCGATGTTCGGTTCTGCAGCACGACTTGAGAGTGAAGACTGATCAGCTTGCTCCCGTCAGGCTCGATCGTGATCTCAGCAACCAGGATCGGAGGTGTAAAATCATCATCGAGACTGGTGATGTCATCCCCAGCAGCTCCACTGCCGTTTGAAGCTTCTCGCAGTGGAACAGAGATGTGACCAACAACGTCGACGACCACAGGGTTCGCGCTGACCCATTTGCTTCCGTTCAGCCACACCGACAAGGTGTGATTCACAGTGAGCGCATGCCGATCACTCGACAAGAGAAACCGATCCGCTGACGCACTATCGAAGCTGCGCATATCACCTTGCTCACGGCAGTCCACAGCCACCTTCACTTCGTCTGGAACGTGCTGCTGGATAACATTGCCACGACCGCGTCGAAAGCTAAACTTGATATCGGTGCCGGTCTTGTTCACAATCCAGAATGGAGCCGTCAACTTCGAGCTTGACGTGACGAAGTCAGCTTGCTTCAGCGTGTCCATCGAAAGCAGCGGGGCCATGGCGGGTGTCAGGTTGAGGTTCACCGTGTTCAGCAAGTTGGCGAAGACTTCGACCTTGCTGTTCTCCTCTAGATTACGATGCACACGAACCTGGGTCACGAAAGGCTCCACCAGCGGCTCCCAGCGGTAGATACTGTTGTTGAAGTAGTTGAGCGCGAGGATTGCACCGATCACGATCGAGTACTCTTCGTCTTGGATGTACTCGCACACAATCTCACTGATCTGGAAGTCAGCAACTGGAATTCCGAGACTGTTGTTCACGAGCACAAACCGCAGCTCGCCCACATCACCGAGCAGTTTGTCCACAGCGTACACCTGAGGAGCTAGCGAAGGAACAGACACCAAACTCGACTTGCTCCCTGGGTCTTCCCGGGTGTCATCCGCAACACTCCACCCCGTGCTTGATTGCCGCCTCGTCACAGCGTCATCATCGGAACGGGACGAAGTTGGGCTGAGAGAAGATGAAACTGCTTGGAGATAGTTGTCCACAATCTGGATGAACAGTAATCCATCTTGAACAGAGAACCGAGCTTCGACTGGAGCAAGCACGAACGAGTTACGCCGACTGAGTCGCTTTGAGCCCTCGATCAGGTGGTCGAAAACGAGAACAAACGGATTCGCGAGCGGGAAGGATACGTCAATCTGTCCAATCAAGATCGGTCCATGAGTTCTCGATGATCGTAGCCAAAGAAAGACTTACCACCAGCGTACCTGCAAATCTGGAAGCTGGGAGAAGTAGATGCCTCGTTGATCAAGCGACACGTGACACTTCTTCAAATCAATCGAGCCGGTCGACTTCTGGGTGACAGCATAACTGACGTCGATCGTCGAGAGGAGAACGAGTGCATGCGCGTCCTTCTGCTCGAAGTCTTCGAGTAGTGAAAAGGTACAGCCTTTCGAAGTGAAGCCGATATCCATCTTGGTCCAATCTGGAAGCGGAGCGCACATGAATCCGACGCCAAAGTCCATAAAGCCATCGACCTTCTCCACTGGGTCAACGAAGAAGCTGACGACGTCACTGATGATAGGATACACCAGCAAGCAGCTGGTGTTGTTGAGCTCAATCGTGTAGCGGCTCTCGGTCCAGTTCTGCCACTGATTGTACACGACTTGCAACCCTTCACCCGCCACTGGCCGAAGTATGTCCAGCGCTGCCTCATTCCGACACAATCGCATGTCCACCGCAGTCACTGATGTCGATGACGCCGACACCTCCAACGAGTCATCAGTGCGCAGACTGAACGTGAGCTCGAGCTGCTCCAACAAAATGTCGGCAATTGGGTTCTCGTCACTCGATATGCGCAAGGCTCCATCGGTGACGCGCACCGGGATAGTCAGCCATACTGCGTAGCATTCCATATCCGTATAGTGGTGTCCTCCACACGCAGCGCACAAAGGATACGTGTCTTCGTCGATCACCGAAGACTCCTCCTTGAAGTTCTCGAAGATCACACCAAGCAGAGTCGTATACTGATCGATCTGGGTGCCGATGCTCAGCTCGTTGAGCCCGAGATTGAGCGCGAGGTATGAGCTGGTGGCCTCGGAGCTCAATTTCTCTGGAACCCTATCCATTCTGCCAGTCAGGAGAGCATGATGGAAGAGAGGCGAAGCCACGTTCGTGGTGTACCCACTCATATCCACGATCTCGAAGTCGAACAAGCGCTGCTCGTCGACGATACCCTCATCCAGGACGTTCGATAACCTGTCGTTGACCGTTCGCGCATCGTGGAATTCGGCATCGTCGGCACCGAAAATTGGAGCGAAGAGATGCTGCGACATTCCCATCATTTCAGACTTCACCCGCTGGATCATACGACCAGTTTCCTCGTACACTTTGCTGTTCTGCGCCACTGGAGAGCTCACGGTGAAGAACAAACTGTCTCGTCCCGTTCCAATACTTGCCTCAACTTCTGCTTTCGCAGACTCGATCGCCTCGTTGACTTCCTTCAGGTGCTGGTTCACGCGGTCAAGTTGCTGCTCGAGCGAAATGATCTTGGTGTGGATGATCTTGACAGCTTCTTCAGCTGCTGGCAGCGCTTCGAATCCTTCGTGTAGGTAGTTCTGGGCTTGTTGCGTTGCGTTCTTGAGGTCAACGAAGAGCTGACTACGGTTACTGAGCATTCGAGACCTTTGGTTCTTGACCAAGCGCCTGAGATTCCGAAGCTCAAGTCTCCTTGATTGTCTCGTCTTCGATTGAAAGGCTTCAGAGGCGTTGATGGTTGAACCACGCTGATCAAACTCCAGCACTCCGGTCTGGAGAAAGTCGGATTGTTCGGGATCTATCGAAGAACTCCACAGCCGGGCATTCGATGATCGCAGCACGATGTGCTCAGGGGAGAACGAGTTGCGAGGCAAGCTGAACACAATATCGTTCGCCACAAGCTCATACTCCACTTTTCCGAAGTCGATCGCCGGTTGCGAGGATCCCTTCGCAAGCGTTTCTCGGTAGAGGCGTAAGATCTCATTGAGAGATATCGGGAGCTGAGAGGCTTCTGCGTCGATCACTGCTGACTCAGGAGACTCTCGAGACGGCGAGGTACTGAGCTGGGCGACTTGGTCTGCGATATAATGATGTAGCTGCTTGTACATGCGATGGAGATAGACAGCGTTCACTGAGTCGAGTCGCACCCTGGCGACTGCTCCTCCATTGAAGCCTGGTGAAATGGTGAAGTCAATG